>CAUYQV010176611.1:0-14257 GCA_963574575.1 Galagoides demidoff | reverse complement strand
CTCTCCTTCAACAGAATCCATACCAGCCTCCTCATAATCCTTTTCAAGGGCAGCCATGTCCTCACAGGCCTCAGAAGACTCTCCTTCCTCCATCCTCTCACCCACGTACCAGTGAACAAAGGCACGCTTGGCATACATCAGATCAAACTTGTAGTCCAGGCGAGCCCAGGCCTCAGCAATGGCAGTGGTATTGCTCAGCATGCACACAGCTCTCTGTACCTTGGCCAGGTTTCCACCAGGTACCACAGTGGGGGGCTGGTAATTGATGCCAACCTTGAAGCCATTGGGACACCAATCTACAAACTGGATGGTACACTTGGTCTTGATGGTGGCAATGGCAGCATTGACATCTTTGGGGACCACATCACTGTGGTAGAACAGGCAGCAAGCCATGTATTTACCGTGGCAAGGATCACATTTCACCATCTGGTTGGTTGGCTCAAAGCAAGCATTGGTGATCTCTGCTACAGAAAGCTGTTCGTGATAGGCTTTCTCAGCAGAGATTACAGGGGCATATGGGGGCAGAGGGAAGTGGATACGGGGACAGGGCACCAGGTTGGTCTGGAATTCTGTCAGGTCAACATTCAGGGCACCATCAAATCTGCAGGAAGCAGTGATGGAGGACACAATCTGGCTAATAAGCGGTCCAGGTTAGTGTAGGTTGGGCGCTCCATATCAGGGTTTCTACGACAGATGTCATAGATGGCCTCATTGTCTACCACGAAGGCACATAGTGTTCCAGGGTGGTGTGGGTGGTGAGGATGGAGTTGTAGGGCTCAACTTTTGATAAAAGATAGTTGAATGAAGAAATGTGTCATCTAAAAGCCAGTGAAATCTCTATTAATAACTTAGAATGACAGCTACAATGATAGTTAGAATATGTAGCTAGAATTACAGAGCTTATGGTATGCTTCCTCCTTTCTACCACTTTGAGTTAAATATTATTCATTCATACAAGGAAACAGGCTCAGAAGGATTAATTGGCACCATCAGCATAATAATAGGTATGTTACAAACTGGACTTGAACTCAGTACTGCTGAATGGGCTCCTCCTCTCAATGGGGTGATTTTCTGCATATCACAGCTACCCTGGAGGTTGGGGTCATGGCTGGTCTGGCCCATAAATCCCAAGGATTGTGCCCCTAGGGAGAAACCTCATCTTGCACAGAGGTCCTTGGGCATTTCCACTCAGAGACTTCGGTATGAATGAGAGGCTGTGGGCTCCCTGCAGACCAGGAGTCCCCCAATTTGGGCTTCTTATAATAAGCAAGCTCCTGAGTCTGGGCACCAACGTTGGCTTGGAACTCAGGGGTGAGTCTGTGCTGCAGACCAGCTCCTCTAGAATATAACACGCGTTATGGTTGAAAGGAACAGCTGGGCAAGAGGAACGGTCTGCACATTTGTGCTTTGATCTGAATCCGCCCTCAGGAATGCTCTTCAATAGCTGCTGCTTTGAAGCCATCTCCTTAGGAAAACTTTCAACTGTTACCTTTCTGCACATCTATCACTCTGGCTTCCTGAGAGGGTCTCTTTAACTACTTGGCAGCCCATTCCCCTCCCCACTGCAGTTTGTTCAGGCTTAGCCTTGAGTCATTTATTACTTTCCTACGACAGGTTTGGCAGCCACTTCTCTGCCAGCCTGCCTTGGGATTGGGCACAGGACAGGGCCCATTTTATCTCCTCTTTCACTTTGGAATGTAAACCTGACCTTTTCTCCACTTCTCCCTCCCAGCTTTAACCCAGCTCTGACTACCATAGCCCTGTTACAAGGGAAACTGGTCTGAAAGCCCTTGACAGGTGAGAAGTCCAGGCCACTCACAGGCCAGTTCGGTCAGAGAAGCAAAGCAGCATCATGATATTAAGTGCCATCTCCCCTCGCTGACATGTGTACATGCTAGTGAGCTCACACGTACATAGGTACACACAGGTATATACACACACACACACACAGACACCTCCTCTCTGGGGGTGCAGTCCCACCTTGGCACTTGTCTGCTGGGTTGGGAGCCAGCGGGTCCCCAAAGTAGCCTGCTTTGCACTGGTCGCAGTAGGCGCCGGCTGTGTTGTGGATGCACTTCAGACACCTGCCGGTCAGCTGGTCACAGTTCCCTGAGGCACTGGGGTCCACATTGTTGTTGCACTGACAGGGCTGACAGGGCCTCACTGGGCCTCGTTCTCCGAAGGGGTCCCCAAAGTAGCCATCAGCACAGAGCTCACAGCGGGCACCTGGGAAGGAACAAAGGGCCGAGCCCAAGTGGGCAGCAAGACCAGATGCGGAGCATTTTCAGCTGCTGTGCCGCGGCACACTGCTGCGCGTGAGAGACTCTTCAGTGTGCCGTGGAAATGTTTAAAGATCATTAATTCAATTAGTTTTGAAAGTATATTCTTTTTTTACTCTTTTTTTTTTAATCAACATACTCTAAGTGTGCTGCATACGTTCATTATAGGTTCAAGTATGCCGGGAGATAAAAAAGGCTGAAAATCACTGCTCTTGTTGGAAGAGCCAGGGAAATGCGCTGGCCCTGGGAGGCCAGAACCACACCCTCAGGAGCAGGTGCACAGGGAGGACTGGCTCTCTCACTCCGGGGCACCTCAGATTTAGAACTGAGCAGCACCACTAGGAGCCTTAACCAGCTAGCTGGGGGCAAAGCTAGCAGCTCCACAGAAGTGGTGAGATACCACCAACGCTGCTGCTGAAGAATCACTTCTTTTAGACTGAATAGCAGAGGACAGGACATTTCAGAGGTCGCTAAGTTTTCCTTCTTTGCCTTGGTTCATTAAAAAAACCAAAACCACATATCTCACCTGAAAACATCTCCTAGTTACAAACCCCCCAAACTGCCCAAGATGTTTCCTCCATAACTGAACACCGGCCTACACTTCACTTCTTGGGCGCTGCACTATCTGATCTTTCAGACATCACCTTTAGAATGAGCACATTTAGATTAACCCTAAGTAATATAATTTCCTAGAAATTCTTTGGAATAGATGCTATTTGCATGAGTTCATGACATCAGGACAGGAAGAAGCGGGTGGCAGAGCAGGCCCAGGGTCTTACCAGTGACCCCAGGGGGACAGTTATTGCACACGACCTCATCCGTCTCGGGCATCACGGAGCAGCTGAACCCATTATGACAGGGGCAGGGCTTGCAGCTGCGGGGGTCGTGTGGATCGTTGTAGAAACCAATGGGGCAGTCAGCACACTCGATATCAGGATTCTCATCCCCTGAGTAACAGTCTCCTGGGAGGCAGAAGATGGAGGGGAAGAGAAGTGAGCAAGGTCAGATAATACATTTCCTTCAATACAGATGATGCTGGGGTCAGATGGTAGAAAGTCAAAGCCTTCTTTCCAGAAGCTTTCCTCTGAAGTGTCTGAGCACTAGTGTTTACCCTGCTCTAGTTCCAAATTCAGACTTGGCTAAGACCCTGAATCTCACCCTCACTCTCCCACGCTGAGTAGACAAACACTTCCTTTACTATCTATAACTTAACATGGTCTCCCTTGCTCCTAGGCCTGGCACCCCTTAGAATACTACTTGCCTTTGATCTCCCCACACAATTCTTGCAATTTGACACCAACTCCCCCACCCAGCACTGAACCATGACAGCCATTTCCTGTAACCTAGCACCTTTCTCACAACCTTGTGGCATTTCCATAATGAAAAGGATTGAGTGTAACAAGGCACCATGTCCATCTTCACTGACTCCCGCTCCACTCTCCTAATCCTCTCCCTGCTCTGAAGTGAGTTCAGACATGGTCTTTCTTACACAGCTCTATCCCTTCCACAAGAGACCTGGTCACCGGGCTGCACCCCCTGCCACCTAGTCCAGGTACTGTCTCACTCACCAGTGTCCGGGTCACAGGCCCCTCCCCCTTGGCAGTTGCATGGAATACAGGTGCCAAAAGGCCCCAGTCTTGCAGAATCCCTTTTGTAGCCAAAAGCACAATCCTGGCAGAACTGTCCCTTGTACCCAGCAGGACACACACAGTGCTCAACCCAGGGTGCTGGGGCTCCAGAGACGGGGCGGGCTGAGATCAAGGTCACATTGTCAATGTACCCAGTACCTGCAAGAAAGGCCAGGTTAGAAGAGTAGCAAGTGGTAAGGTCTAAAGATCTAAAGTCAGATCTGTCAGGATTTTTTTTCTCTTAACTCCCCCTCAAAGAGACAGTGTTCACACATCATGCCGCAAGCAACCTATCGTCCTCACTGAGCGTGCAGGCTCTGGAGTCAGAAAACTCAAGGCCTAAATTCTGCCTCCACCTTCACTAACTGTGTGAACCAGGCAAGTCATCCAGACTGTGTTTTCTCAAGTATACAAGACAACCAATAGGGGCATCTACCTCCTGTCATGGTTGTGAAAATTAAATGAGACAATGCATATATTATAATGTATCTGGCATGTAATAAAGATTCGATAAATTGTTAGTAAACACCTTTCCACTTCCTGTTTTATTTTTGCATCAATGACATGGAAATAGTGCGTGTTAGTCATGCTTCCTTTTTACATGAGCGCTGAAAAGTTTAAAGAACTCTTGCTAAATAACTCCAATTGGTGCTGAGCACTCTGGCTCACACCTGTAATCCTACCACTCTGGGAGACTGAGGCAGGCAGATTGCTTGAGCTCAGAGGTGCCAGACCAGCCTGAATCAGAGCAAGTCCTCGTCTCCATTAAAAATAAAAAACCAAGGCAAGAGGATCACTAAAGTCCAAGAGTTTGAGGTTGCTGTGAGTTCTGATGACGTCTCCATACTCTACCCAGGGCAACAGAGTGAGACTCTGTCCCCAGAAAGAAAACAAAAGACAAAAACTATAATTGGGATTAGGAGGACCCAACAGATGAGGTTCAAAGAAAGGAATTAACAGAATATATAATGTTAAATATAGTAGCATCAAGTATATACCCCAAAGGAAAAGTTACTTAAAGAACAAATAGGACTGGCTCGGCGCCTATGGCTCAACTGGCTAAGGCGCCAGCCACGTACACCTAAGGTGGCGGGTTCGAATCCCCAGCCTGGGCCCGCCAAAACAACAATGATGGCTGCAACCAAAAAATGGCCAGGCGTTGTGGCGGGTGCCTGTGGTCCCAGCTACTTGGGAGACGGAGGCAGGAGACTCGCTTGAGCCCAGGAGTTGGAGGTTGCTATGAGCTGTGATGCCCAGCACTCTACCCAAGGGGATAGCTTGAGGCTCCATCTCAAAAAAAAAAAAGAACAAATAGGACTGGGCCTTGATGCCATTTCCTAGCTAAGGAAATGTGCCCATTTGTTGTGGAGTATCTTTCTCATATGATCAGCTTTAATCTAAATTCATATACTCTTTTAGTGAGGTAGCATCATTCATTCTTCATTGGTGCTGACCTCTTTTTAGAGAAACATTCTTTTTTCAAAAACTTCTAGACTATAAAAATTTAGACTTGTTTGGAGACTGTCACCACCTTGAAGAGCTGAAATAAGTTAATCTAAAACTGAAGAAGAGAGAACTCCATCCACTTACTGTATTCTCCATACGTAGCTCGGATTCGGAGGGCTGTGAGGTTCCGCAGTAACCTCCGATACTCAAAATAGCTCAGCTGGGGGCTCCAATTACTGCTTGGATGTTCATTTAACCTGCATAATTCAAAATCAAAAGCTTTAAAAATCTGACTCTTATCACATCCCTACCTGATACAAACTACGTCCAAGAAGGTGGGACTAGTTAAGCCCCTTCGTAGTCCTACCTAGAGGGGGGTACAGGACTGGTAATCAGTCCAGTGAGCATGAACTTGGAGCTTCCTCTCTCCATGAGAGGCAAACCCCAGAGGAAGTGATGACAGGCGTCCCAGTGTGGAAAGTCTAGATCCAGGGGCCATGTCACCGGAAGCTTGGTCTCAAGTCCCTAGATACCACTTTCTTGACCATGCAAAACCTGATATTAGAAACACCTGTGAGGTCCGGAAGTTCTGACCCTCAAGAGCTACCACTCATTTTTGGTTTGGTTTTTAAATGAGTTATTTGTTATCTGAGCCCACTTCACTTACTTTTTTCTTTTTTGAGACAGAACCTCAAGCTATTCCCCTGGGTAGAGTGCTGTGGCATCACAGCTCACAGCAACCTCCAACTCCTGGGCTTAAGTGAGTCTCCTGTCTCTACCTCCCAAGTAGCTGGGACCACAGGCGCCTGCCATAACACCTGGCTATTATTATTATTATTATTATTTTTGGTTGCAGCCATCATTGTTGTTTGGCAGGCCCGGGCTGGATTCGAACCCACCACCTTAGGTGTAGGTGGCTAGCACCTTAGCTGCTTGAGCCATAGGCGCTGAGCCTCATTTACTTTTTTCAAAAATCAGTTTCCACTTTTTGCATCATCAGCATCCAACCCTTCCTAATCTGGCACCACAGTGCTTCACTGCATCATGCCGTCAGCCTCGGGGCCACTCTTAACATTTCGTTTTGTTTTTTACTGACTGTCTCTTCCAGAAACAACCCTACCCCTTTCCTTTCATTCGCTGATTTGTTAAACAAAAGCTGACTGTGCACTAGGTTTGGGCTAGAACCTGTGTCGCGCTGGAAGACACAGAGACAGGCCAGGGAGGAAAGTGGGCAGACAAATGGTTAGAACGAATGCAGTGAGCGCTGTAACAAATGCATGTGGAGATGCGTAGAAACATGTGAGGTGGCTGTCACCGTACCTGGGATTCTGAGAAGGCTAATACAGAGGAAGAACATGTAAGCTGAGCCTCAAAGAGTAAGTTCACCAAGCAGGAGAGCTGGGTATACGTGCATCGTGAATAAGCAGAATAAGCAGCACTGGGCACACCTTGTGTGAGTGTTGGGGTCTTCTTTCCTCTATTCTTGTTACCTCTGCTCTGGTTAGGCCCCCAAGCACCCTCACTTGAGCCACAGTGAAAGAGCTCTGATGGTCTAGTTAAGGATCCTACCCACACTATCCTCTACACCAGTGATTAAAGCAGTGTGCCATGAGAGGATCTTAGAAGTGCTACAAAAATTTTTAAAGATCATTAATTCAATGACTTTCAAAACAATTTGAAGCATAGTAATTGCTTTCCTTTTCTTATTAATTTTTTTTTGATCAACATAATTTAAGTGTGCTGGGAAAGTTTAACTATAGGTTCAAGCGTGCTGTGAGATAAAAAAAAAAGGGTTGAAAAACACTGCTCTACACAGTACCTGTGTTTGCACCCAGCCTTCACACCGGCCATGGCACTTCTCAACTTAAAACTCTCAGGGCTTCCTATCACTCTCCTGGCATGGACAAGATCTAAGCACCTTGGCGTGACTCGCAAGGATGAGTCCTTTTCCAAACCCTTCAAACAAATCTACCCTTCTCCCCTATACAAGGGGTGCCAAAAAAATGTATACACATTTTAAGTGATGTTATCTATTACTTTTGTAATTGAATTGGATTGCTCAAAAGACGTGGTTAATCAAATGAATGTTAGCATCCCCCTGCAGCAGGTCTGAGTAAGATAGCTTTTTCTCTTAAAATGTGTATGCATTTTGGGGCACTCTTTGTGTATGCTATGTTCCAGCCATAACTATTGCTTGCCAGTTCCCGCCCATATTATCTCTGCCCACACCCCTACCCATGTTCACATGTGAAGCTTGTCTTTCTCTGACTTTTCTCCCTGCGAAAGCCCCCTGTGCTTTTTCAGTCTCAGCCCCTGTGATGTCTCCTCTGTGAAACTTTCCCTGACTCCTCCATGCAGAATGAAGGTCGTTCTAAAACCCCATAAACATGCACTACCACTAAATTATCCTGATGTATTGTTTGATTTTTGACATGTTATTTATCCTACTAGATGATGATTTCTTGGAGGGCAAAGACTATGTTCCATCTTCATTCGCCAGCCTAGGGCAGTACTGAGCACTTAGTAGGCACAGGGCCCTTCCCTGATCTGCCTGAATGCACCCCATTCAGGACCCCATGCAACCCCCCCACACCCAGGCTTCCCAGGACCTTGTTCCCGTCTCCTTCTCTGCCCTCCCTTCTCCCTACATTCCTCTCCCACACTTCATGCTCCACTCATGCTCAACCACTCGGAATTTCCTAAATGCATAAAACTTTCTCAAGCATGATAAGTCCTGGGCCTCATTAACCTTTCCCTCCTTTTCTCTCTTTAGAACACTGCCCTTCACAGGTGCCATGTCTTCCTGGGAAGCTCTCCTTGGTCAGTCCAGTGGGAGCCAATCAGAACGCCTGTGTTCACCTTGTCTATCTTAATCATCAGCTTATTTTTCATTCCCATGGGCTTCTCAGATGCTTAAGGGAAGGAACATGTTCTGTCTCAGCACCGAGCACCCTGCCTGGTGCTCAGAAAAGCTTGTTGAACAAATGAATGATGACTAAATGAAAGATCAAAGGAATAGGACTTCAGTCTTGGTTTGCTCTATTTGCCCTGCTTGTGGTCTCTCTTTGTACCTGAATGTATAAGTCTTGGTGATCCCACAAGGCAGCGTCTTGCCAAGTGGCATCAAGGGAGCTGTGATCCGTAGCCCAGCGCCTTCCAGGATCACGTCGTGGGCAGATGGGTGTCTGCCTCCTCTGTCCACACGATAGTCAAAAGACAGGCTTTGCCCATAGCTCACCTGTTGATTCCCAAGAAATTTGGCTGTGAAACAGAGTTTTAAAAGATTGAGATCAGTTGCGAAATGGGCAAGGTAAACACATGTGCAAGCTGGCATTAATGTCATCATTTCTGTTGGAGTCCTATGTTACCTCTCCCAAACCATCCTGCAGAACAGTCAGAACCCAGCCCGAACACATTTATGCCACTTTTGGCATAACCATAACCAGAGCCCCCAGTTACTAAAATGCTAAAAGGGCCTCATTATAGGACAAGTCCATCTATTAGATGATTGATAGCATGGCCCTTAGGACAGATTAATAGGTAAAGACCCAGCACCAGTGCCACATGATCTGTGATTCTTTATTGTTTAGAGAATACTTTCACAAACATTACCACATTTGATGATAATAATTCTTGGAGGTAGGCATTACTAGTCCCATTTAATAGAGAAAATGGAATTTCAGAGAGGCTAAGAGAACAGCTCACTCAGGATGGGAACTGGGATCCGAGTTCTAGCTAGAGCTTTTCACTCAGGCACATACCACGGACGGATATATTTTTAACTTACAAGTGTTTATAGCTTTAAGAAATGCCTTATTGTTGCCTTTCCATCTGCTTCTCAACAGCCCTCAGATTTGACCACAGGCCTTGATTTGGTTGCAAATCCAGAAACATCCCATTTGATTAAAGCAGGCACCTCAGCCAGGGTCTGACCTCCAGGACACCCCATTCTGCTTGACTGGGCCACATCCTAGTGATGTTATCAAACTGGGCTTCATCCCCACTGCTTTCTGGGGATACTACTGCCTTGAATAGTAAGAGATATGGTTTCCACATTTTCTAACTTCATTTTTCTATCTTAGCTTCCTATAGTCCTATAAATTGGCCTCTATAGGAACAATTATCCCTCACATACCAGGAGCCACAAAATAGACAGGGTCGGATCGTCGGGCTGAGCTGAACACGTCCTGATGGCGCTGTGACCACTGGAGCTTCGCTGGAAACCCATTTCTTTGGACAGCCTTCCAGCCATCAGCATCTGGACACAAAACCAGCATGCACTTGAGACAAACCCTCACTGTCTATTGGTTAAACAAGGCAAGACCTGCCTGCCAAAAAGTCCTGGTAATGAGTGGTATCAGGTGGGGGGTTCTCAGCACTTCCACATCTGCATTCAGTCCTCAAAGTTCCCCGTGTGCCCCTCTACCAGGATCTCAACTTCACCCACTCCCAACCCCCAACCCCCAGCTGCTTGGACTGTGCTCCCACGTGAGGTGGATTCATGGTAAGAGAGCAGGTTTTCATCTGTCTGTAATTTGGATCTTTATGTACTGACATAAATAGGGTCTGGCTTGATGAGGTGAGAGGGTTCAGTATATTTTAAGAGAAACTCAGAGCTGAAATAATATCAATTCCCAATATCTCTATAGTGCTCTGTAGCTCGGTAACTAATTTCACTAAAATAACTCATTTAATGTACACGAAAGCAGCATTATCAGTGAATGTGAATGCTGGGAATGACCCCATCAACTCCCCAATCCAAACAAATGCTTCTTTTGTGGCTTTGAAAAAGATGGGGATGGGGAGTGCAGGGAGATAAAAGTCTAGTCTCCTTTTATTCTTTTAAGTTATTCATATGCTAATCTGAGAAACTGTACAAGTATAATATTTTAAAGACACCAGGGTGTGCCTCATTGCCTGGCAAAACAATGCCCGCTAAACACTACAAGAGCATTGCTAAAGATGATGCAAGAATCCATCGTGTGGCTGGGGAGGCGGCTGGCTGTAAGCACAAAGCCCTGTACATTTAACACCAAAGCCTAGGAAATGGAAGGGTGTACCTCGCTGGAAGGTGGAGGTGATCCTATGGATGCTGTAGTCTGCAGAGCTGTGGCAGCTGGCTGAATGCCCGTAGCAGAAACACTGGGTGCAGCCCTCAGGGTTTCCCCTCTCCAGATGATAGTAACCTGGGCGACACCTGCAGCAGCATAGTGGAATCAGGATAATGTTACAGGTTACTTTTATTCCATATAGAGAGTATGATGATGGATTCAGCCTGGTTCTACCTTCTCTCCCACTTGGCCTTACTAACTTCCAGAGAGGGGGAAGTACCACGTCTCATATACCACCTCTACTCCCAGACCATGTGAGGGACAGTTTCCCAAGTACGAGAGCATGCAGGGGCATTCACTCTCTCCCCTCGTGGTAGAATAAAGTCACCTTAGTCTTGGTGGTCTGACCCCATCCTTAGGGAGGAATTAAGTGGTGGTCAGATGGGCAGGGCAGGGAGGGGTGGGTCAAGCATATGCCACTGCCCTGCCCTAATGGGGACAAAAGAGTGGGAAGCAGAGACCAGGAGAGGCAAAGCTCTGCCTTAGCACCATGCAGTTATACCCACCCCTTCACAAGACCACTGGGTATTGATCCCCATCCCTGTCCCTGTACCCTGGCTCTGTCTCATGCAGGAAAAGGGCGGGAAAACATATGGCAAAGAATAAGGATGCTAGAGAC
Organism: Galagoides demidoff; assembly: GCA_963574575.1. NCBI lineage: Eukaryota > Metazoa > Chordata > Mammalia > Primates > Galagidae > Galagoides > Galagoides demidoff. Next base: position 3,174 of record CAUYQV010176611.1, on the reverse strand, counting down.
ACTCTCCAAAAGCCAAGTGTAGACTTGCATTACACCCTCCTCCCTGTGGCTTCCATGAGGCCCACAGCTGCCAGCAAGTCTTAGATGTTGGGGTTACAGAGAAGAGAGCAGGGAAAGCTGGGGAAGACTCCTATTGCCTCTGTCAAGTTAACTGCATCCTTTCATGTGTGTTTTAATCTTCACTTATTTACCACTTACATTGTGCCACGCACCTTATGTATACTTCCTACACGAGCCTCCTCCCTACCATCCTCTGTGATTAGGAATTACTATTTGCAATTTTCTTAGATGAGGAGACCAAGGACAAAGAGGTTAAGAGACTCGACCAAGGATATAGATGGCTGGGTTAGCAGCTCAGGTGAGATTCAGACTCATGAGCATCTGCCTCCAAATCATGTCGTCTAAGCCACTGGATCGCATGTTGGTGGAGGCTTGTCCATTTTAATGTCACAGAAAAGCAGGTTAGCTGCAATGAGTAGATGCTTCAGAGAACAGTTGTAAATAAGCAAGCATTGTTTGTTTGTTTGTTTTCTCCAAGAGCAAAAGTTAAAAAAATTATTATGGGCTCAGCGCCCATAGCACAGTGGGTATGGTGCCAGTCACATATACTGAGGGTGGCGGGTTCAAACCCAGCCCGGGGCCAGCTAAACAACAATGATAACTGCAACAAAAAATAGCTGGGCGTTGTGGCGGGTACCTGTAGTCCCAGCTACTTGGGAGGCTAAGGCAAGGGAATCACTGAAACCCAAGAGTTTGAGGTTACTGTGAGCTGTGACGCCACAGCACTCTACTGAGGGCAACAGTGAGATTCTGTCTCAAAAAAAAAAAATTATTATGGTTTCTATGGAAAGGAAATCTGTAGATTAAAAGAGATTTAAAAAATAAAGAAGGGAGGGAGGGGACAGCGGGAGGAGAGGGAATAGAAAGGAAGGGAAAGGAAGGGAATCATGCAAAAATAAATGGGACTATTTAGGAATATAGCAAGGTAATAAATTAGAAAGAAAAGCCAGAAAGTAATTACCATAAAAGTCAGAACAGTGGTCACTCTGGGGAGAAAGGAAGGCGGTGTAACCAGGAGGGTGCATTTTTAGTAGAGGTCTATTTCTTAACCCTGGTGGTGATAACACTTGTTTCATGTGGCTTTCAATTTCTGTGTTAAATTTTGAGATGAGAAAGGCTTTCAGCATGTGACTCCTCTTTTAAAACTGAAACTTTTTTCCCTGCCCTCACCTCAGCACCAAGGAAGCCCTGAAAACACAAGCTAGGAATGTAGTTGGCATTTCCTCGCCCAGGTAGAAGTGATTGGCAGGGTGCCAAAGAACTGCTTTCTTACTTTTAAGGCAATAAGGAAGAAGTCTTTACCTCCTGGGCCAGCCTCGGAGCCCCTGCTCACAGCAGTCTCAGGGAGGGGAGCGTTTTAAGTCTGAGCAGTTTGTCCTTAACGAAGGCCCTGCCCCAACAGCAGAGGGTGGATGGCCCCTCACTGCTCCACCTGCCCCAGTGTGCAGTGTGGTGCCGCCCAAATGCTCTCTCTCACGCTGTTGCCAGTTCCTGCGTGCCACCAGCCCATCCCCGGGGCAGTCCCTTTTCCGTATGTGATAGTTATATATGGCCACGTGTTGGGATATTCCCTCTTGCAAGGATTCTCCCAACATGTTTAATTAGGCCAGGCCTTTCCTGGGACCAGGCCACGTCACGTGATCTCATTATCACACACCACCTTGTACACCTGGGATCCAGAACCAGCTGGTGAGGGAACTCTCTGGGGCCCTGTGTCTCTGCCCAAGTACAAACAAAAGAAAGGGCACAGGGCAGAATATGCAGTTCAATGAGATTTGGGGGTTCAGTTGTATTTGTTTTTAAAGCCTAGTTTCTGAGGACAGAGAAGGAAAAAAGATATATTCTTTAAGCTTCCCTTTCCATAATGGCACTCAGAAGGCTGATTTTCTTGCTAGTTGCCAAGGCACTCTCTATAGTCTATAGGGTTTACACAGACCTATCACAGCGTTCTCCAGTGACAGCTGGCTTGCAGACACAACGGCCCGAGTCACAGGGCCCCACGATGCCAGCTGGATCACAGTCACACTTGGAGTCTCTGGGAAAGAAGAAAAAGAAAATTAGGGACACATTTGCAAATGCTTCACAACTATGCACATAAGGGCCATCTGCTCACAAGCAAACGTCACTGTGCTGGGCAAGTTCTTCTTCCATGAAACTTCCAGCAGTCGCGTCCATGTGGCTCTCTTACAGCCTCACAGACTCAGTCTGTGCCAAGTGCTGCCCAGAGCGTGGGTGGCTGGCAGCAGCCCAACCATGAACTGTATGCTACGAACCCCTCACGTGACCAAGTTTATTACGGAACTGCTTACTTTACTTTGGTTGACTATTTGATGCACTGACATTTTTAAAACATTTTATCATTTGTTTCTCTATTTAATTTAATGATGTCTGCTTTTATCATGATTGATTCCATTTACCTGCTATTTTAGTCCATTCAATTCTTTGTTTTGGTAATACCTATACTGAGATAGAATTCATTTCAGCTGGGTGCAGTGGCTCACACTTTACATCCTAAGCATTCTGGGAAGCTGAGGTGAGAGGATCACTTGAGCTCAGGAGTTCAAGACCAGCCTGAGCAAGAGTGAAACTCCATGTTTACTAAAAATAGAAAAATGAGCTGGGTGTTGTGATGAGCACCTGTACTCAGGAGGCTGAGGCAGGAGGATTGCTTGAACCCAGGAGATTGAGGTTGCTGAGAGCTAAGCTGATGCCATGGCACTCTAGCTTGGGTAACAGAGTAAGACTCTACCTAAAAAAAAAAAACCTAAAGAAATAAAAATAGGCTTGGCACCTGTGGCTCAATTGGCTAAGGCGCCAGACACGTACACCTAAGGTGGCGGGTTCGAATCCCCAGCCCGGGCCCGCCAAACAACAATGATGACTGCAACCAAAAAATGGCCGGGCGTTGTGGCAGGAGCCTATGGTCCCAGCTACTTGGGAGGCGGAGGCAAGAGACTCGCTTGAGCCCAGGAGTTGGAGGTTGCTATGAGCTGTGATGCCATGGCACTCTACCCAGGGGGATAGCTTGAGGCTCTGTCTCAAAAAAAAAAAAAAAAGAAAAAGAAAAAGAAATAAAAATAGAGAGAGAATTCTTTTCATAGACCATGCAATTCA
>CAUYQV010176604.1:0-39422 GCA_963574575.1 Galagoides demidoff | reverse complement strand
ATTACACCCTAGATTAACGTCTATAGCTACTAATTATCTGTGTTATTCTTCCTGGAGTAAGTTATTGAGAGTTTTATTTTGGCAATAAAATAGATCAAATGAGAACCAAATTAAAACTTTAGAGGCTAGATTTCACAAAGTACAAAAAGTGCTATGTCAGGTACTAATTGTTTTTCTTACAATTTTGAGATCTGTTATGTGCTTGCTATTTTCTTCTTTTTCCTCTCTCTCTCTCTTTATGGACCTAGAAAGTCAGATCTTTATGGACTGTAACAACTGGATGCCTTGCCCTTTAGCTCCTGGTTTAGGTCAGCCAGTGGAACTTACTGCCATAGATGAAGATCAGCTGGAAAAGGAGGTCTGAGTGAGTACATTATTTCCCTGGTTTTCATGCTGCTGAGCCACAGCCTGGTGGGACCTGTATTGCTCCACTAGAGACAATAATTCCTCTCAGGTGGACTCTTCATATGTCTACTAGAGGCTCTGACAACCAATCTATGCCTAGGTTTTCATGTTCAGAAATGGAAAAGTCTTTCTGATTTTGCAATTCCTGGAGTGCTGACCACATACAGTATTTGTAAACCACTGATTTAAACGCTCATCCATTTCCCCAGTGAGTAAGTCATCACTTCCCTTCTCACAAACTTCCTGTGACATACAAATAGTAGCAGGTGGAAAATGCTAACCAGATTGAAACGGAGGTCTTCTTTCTGAAACCCTTTATGGGATACCCACTTTCTGAGGTTCTATAATGCAAATAGTTCAAGTTCTCAAATTTGGCTATTCTCTGCTTTGGGGATTCTGATTTACTGGTTCTACTAAGTTATTGTTTATTCATCGATTTCCAATTTTCATAAATGTGTTGCAGTTATTTTCTCTGAAGTTCTACCCATTCTTGTAGACTTTCTGAAGATACTATTTTACTTTAGTGAAATAAAAAAATGTCAGAATAAGCATCTTCAAGATCCTGTTTTCCCACAGGAATATAAAACAAACTATAAGACATATATAGACGCAGAAAAATATGGTTCATTCAGAGCAGTGTTCAACCTTTTCCATCTGTTGGCACACTTGACCCAATCATTAAACTTCTGTGGCACACTTTAATTACATTCACCCCCCAAAGAGTAAAAAAGCGAACAAACTTACTGTGCTTTGAACTTCTTTCTAAGAGAATTCAATTAATTACCTTTTAATAATTTTCACAGCGCACAAAGATCTTTGTAAAGTCCTCTCATTGTGCACCAGTATGCTGCAGCACACGGATCTAGAAGATCTAATGCCCCTGCCCCTCAATAATGTCACGTTCTAATCCCTAGAATCATCTGTGACTATGTAACTGTGCCATGGCACACTGATCTAGAGGATCAAAACACATCACCATGGATTACAAAGTATTCTATACGCCTGTTGTAACTTGATGAATGCAATAGGAAAATGTGGAGGCACTACTCGTAAAAGCTGTGAAAGAGAAGACAACTCTATAGACACACAAGAGATTATGAATGGAGATGTAAATGGATCATCTAAGGTTTGGACAAGAAGTTGGGTTGGGAATCATTGGGAAATTTGGTCATTTCCATGTATATGAGGAGATTTACAAAGCTGCTCTTGTGCCCAGGCAAGTTGTGTATTTGAAGATAAAGAATCCTAAGGAGACCTTTAGCTTTCAAATTGAGTTAATTCCTAGAGCAGGCCTAGATAAGTAATGAAAAAGTTCCCTAGCACATAACTAATCTGCAAAGATTGCTATAGGTGGTTGTTTTCTCTCTGTCTTGCTCTGCTTCATTTTCTGTTTGTTTTAGCTCTTGTTAGTCAAGAAAGTCCCTACCAAAACATTAAGCAAACATGAGCTAAATTAAAATAGACTTTTGACACAGGAGAAAAAATGATCTTTGCCAAAATGCTTTGGAAAAATGTTTAACAAACTACTATAGCCTTAAACAACAGTAATAATAAAAAAGAAAAAAACTGGGAAGAAGAACTTGATTTTCAGAGTTAGCACATTATATAGCCAAATGCCCAAAACAACAACAACCAAAAAACAAGGCATACACAGAAGCAGGAAAACATGGCTCATGTAGAGGAACACAATAAATGAACAGAAACCATCCCAAAGAAAGAGCAGGCATCAAACTTACTAGACAAAGACTTTAAAACACTATCTTAAATATGTTCAAAGAACTAAGGTAAAGCATAAAAAAAGCTACAAAAAAATCAGGAAAACAGTAAACAAATAAAATAAGAATATCAACAAAGAGAAATTATAAAAAGAAATCAAAGAGAAATTCTGGAGCTTAAAATTACAATGACTTAAAGAATTCACTAGTGAATTTTGATAGCAGATTTGAGTAGGTAGAAGTAAGAGTCAGCAAATTTAAAGATAGGACAATTAAGATTATCAAGTCTGAGGAACAGAAAGAAGAAAGAATTATGAAAAATGAACAAAGCCTAAGGAACTTGTGAGACACCATCAAGTGGATGAATAGACACATGAATGGAGTCCCAAAAGAGAAACAAGAAAGAAAAGGGAGGAGAAAGATTATTTAAAGGAAAAATAGCTAAAATCATCCCAAATTTGAGGAATAACATGGATAATGTACATCAAGAAGCTCAACAAACTCCTAATAGGAAAACTCCAAAAAGATTCACATTAAGGCACATTGTATTTAAACCTTCAAAAGTCTAAGAAAACCTTGAAAGCAAGAAGAAAAGAAAGCAGAGAAAACATTGACAGTATGCACGGGGATTGTTAGTAAAATTATCAGTGGATAATCAGCAGAAACCTCGGAGACTAGAAGACAGTGAAAGTCTACATTTAAAGTGCTGAAAGGAAAACAAGCAATCAACTGAGAATTTTATATCCAGCAAAACTGTTTTTAAAAAATGAGAGTAAAATTAAGACATTGTCTGATGTTCAAAAGCTAAAGGAGGAATTCCCACTAGATTTCCCCTTCAAAAATTCTAAAAAGGGCCCTTCACGTTGAAATGAAAGAACACTAAGCAGTAACTTGAATTTGTATGAAGACATAAAGATCTCCAGTAAAGGTAAGTACATGGCTAAACATAAAAGCTACTATTATTGTGATTTTAGTTTGTAACTTTTAAAACAGAATTTCAAAGACAAATGGCTGGACAAAGTATAAAGTTGTTATTTACGACAACAATAACATAAGGTGGAAACAGGTGAATAGGAGAAAAGTTATTGTGTGTAATGGAAGATAAGTTAATAGCGATTCAAAATAGATTGTAACAGCTAGGGTACCATAGGTAATCTTACTGGTAGCCATAAGAAAATAAATACAGACCACAGAATACAGACAGAAGGAGTTGAGAAGGGAATCAAAACTTGTCGTTACAAAATCTAATCCCAAATGAAGAGAAGAATGGTGAAAATGAGGGCAGAAAACACACGGCAAAATGGCAGAAACTATTTCTTCCTAATCAGCAATTATTTCAAATGTAAATAGATTAAACTCTCTAAGAAAAAAGCCAAGATTGACAGACTCAATTAAAAAAAAAAAATCTGGGCTCGGCGCCTGTGGCTCAATCGCCTAAGGCGCCAGCCACGTACACCTAAGGTGGCGGGTTCGAATCCCCAGCCTGGGCCGCCAAACAACAATGATGGCTGCAACCAAAAAATGGCCGGGCGTTGTGGTGGGCACCTGTGGTCCCAGCTACCTGGGAGGTGGAGGCAGGAGACTCGCTTGAGCCCAGGAGTTGGAGGTTGCTATGAGCTGTGAAGGCATGGCACTCTACCCAGGGGGATAGCTTGAGGCTCCATCTCAAAAAAAAAAAATCCAACTATATGCTATCTATAAGACTCAATTTAGATGCAAAGTCACAAATAGACTGAAAGTGAAAAAATAGGAAAAACAATATTCCATGCTAATTGTAACCAAAAGAGAGTTGGATTAGCTATACTGTTATCAGACAAGGTAGACTTTAAGTTAGGAATTACTGTAATATACAAAGAGCTCATTTCTTAATGCTCCCTGCCCCTCAATAATGTCATGTTCTAAACCCTAGAATCATCTGTGAATATGTAACTGTGCATAAGAATTGTACTTTTAGATCTGATTTAAAGATCTTGAAAAGGGAGAAAAGGGAGATTATCCTGCGTTGGCCCAGTGTAATCACAACAGTCCTTCTAAGAAGAGGGGGAGTGACAGAGTTAGAGAAGAGGATAAGATGAAGTAAGCAGAGAAAAGGATGATAGGATTCTGAGTACAGAATGAGGAAATCCTCTAAAAGTCAGAAAAGGCAAGGGACATTTTAAGCCTGGATGTTTGTAATGATTGGCAATATCAGTAATAAAAAACAAATGAAAACTACATGTAAATTTACAATTATCTTTTAAAAATAAAAAAGAAATACAAAAAACCCTAAATTGATGCATGACATATGATCCAGCCATTCTACTATTTGATGATTATCCAAAATAAGTGGAAATATGGACCCATTCAGGGCTTGCACACGGATGTTTATAGCACCTATATTTGGATTCTTCTAATAATAGCTGAGGAAAAATCCAACCAGTTGAATCTAAACTACCTGATATATTAGAATTTCAAATGGAAAGACAACCACAGAAGGAAAACTCAAGTCATATTCGCATTTTATAATGTTAAATGGAATTGAATTGAATATTTTCTTCCCTGTATTTCCATAGCATTGAGACCCAGAGACAAATAAGTCTTAATTCAGGGCAGGAATGTTCATATTTATTAATTTAGTCACTCAACAAAAGGTTTCTGAGTACTTGCTACTTGCCAAGCACAATTCTGTAAGCTAGATATTCAGTAATAAACATGCTAAACAGAAACTGATGGCCATATTAAGCCTACGTTTTAGTGGCAGAGATAAGTGGAAAAATATTGTTTTTGCAATAAATAGTCAACTTATAAAGATTAATTTATAAATTCATTAAAATTCCACTGTAGATGACACAGCTATTTTAAAATTAAAAAATAGAAAATCTAATTCTAAAATCTATATGGGAATGTACCTAAGTAAGTACAAGTAGAAGTTATGAAAAAGCAGATCAGTAAGTGACACTTGCTCTGTCAGGTATGACGGTGTACTGGTAAACTTACACTGTTGAAAGATGTGGTATCAGTGTATGAAAAGAGATAAAGAGCAACCAAGTAAAATAGAAGATCCCAAATTAGACAAAATTATAAACAGAAATTTAGGGTATGGTCATACTGACATATGAATCATAGTTCAATAGGCAATATAAGGATAACTGGATAGCCATTTGAAAAATAAAGTAAATTTTATATACATACATATCACACCCTGTAGCAAAATATATTCTGAATGGATGAGCAATTTAACAATGGATAATAAAACCATCAAATCAGGAAATAAACTTGAAAAAAATTCTTTTTAATCTTGGGATAGGGAAAATTTATCTTATTATAACACAAAAAAACCAGAAGTCAAAAAAGAAAACAATAACCTGATTAATATCAAGAACATTTAAAAAATAAAAATCAGAACAAGAAAACAAAAAAAAATTAAAAGAATGACATAACAACTGCCAAATGTCTCTTTAGAGAGAGAGAGGGCTTTCTAAAATGGAATTATGTTTCTTGAGAAGTGACAGTGGGCATCCTTGTTTAGTTTCAGATTTGAATGGAAATGCTTTCAGTTTTACACTGTTTGATATGATGTTGGCTGTGGGTTTGCTATAGCTATTCAACACAGTGTTGGAAGTCCTAGCCATCACAATCAAGCAAGAGAAGGAGATCAAAAGTATTCAAATGGGGACAGAGGAGGTCAAAGTCTGGCTCTTTGTAGATGACATGATCTTATATCTGGAAAATCCCAGGGACTCAAATACAAAGATCTTAGAAGTGTTCGAGGAATGTAGCAGTGTCTCTGAATACAAAATCAATACCCACAAATCAGTAGCCTTCATATATGCCAATAATAGTCAAGCCAAGAATAAAATAAAAAACTATATACCTTTTACAGAAGTTCCAAAGAAGATGAAATACCTGGGAATATATCTAACAAAGGACGTGAAAGATCTCTAAAAGGACAGTAATGAACCTTGAGAAAGGAAATAGCCAAGGTGTCAACAAACAGAAGAACCTACCATGCTCATGGCTGGAAAGAATGAACATTGTTAAAATGTCTATACTACACAAAGCAATCTATTGATTTAATGCAATCCTAATCAAAGCACCAATGTCATACTTTGAAGAACTTGAATAAATAGTACTTGGATTCATATGGAATCAGAAAAAACTCCAAATAGCAGTTCTTAGAAATAAAAAAAAATCTTGAACCATCATGTTGCTAGACTTTAGGTTATACTCCAAGTCTATAATAATCAAAATAGCATGGTACTGGCACAAAAGTAGAGATGTAGACCTATGGAATAGAATAGAAAATCTAGAGATGAACGCAGACACATATCATCATTTGATCTTTGATAAGCCTAACAAAAACTTGCACTGGGGAAAAGAATCCCTATTTAATAAATACTGCTAGGAGAACTGGTTAACCACATGTAGAAGACTAAAACTGGACACACATCTCTCACCATTGACAAAAATTGGTTCTCACTGGATAAAAGATTTAAATTTAAACAATAAAAATTTTAGAACAGAGTGTGGGGTAAATGCTTGAAAATATTGGTCTAGAAAAAAAATTTATGAGGAAGACCTCCCACCCCTGGCAGTTATAGCAACACCAGAAATAAATAACTGGGATTTGATCAAGCTAAAAAGCTTCTGCACAGCTAAGGGTAGAACACCCAAGGCAAATAGACAGCCTTTGAAATGGGAAAAAAATTTTGCATGTTATGACAAAAGCCTGAAACTACAATCTGTAGAGAACTCAAACTAAACAATTAAAAAGAACAAATAATCCCATTTCTACGTGGGCAAGAGACTTGAACAGAAACTTCTCTGAAGATGATGGACATACAGTCAACAATCACATGAAAAAGTACTCATTGTCTCTAATCATCAGAGAATGCAAATCAAAACCAATCTGGGATAGCACCTAACCCCAGTAAGATTAGTCCACATCACAAAATCCCAAAACTGCAGATGTTGGTGTGGTTGTGGAAAGAAGGAAACACTTCTATACTGCTGGTGGGATTGCAAACTATTACAGCCTTTTTGGAAAGAAGTATGGAGAATACTCACAGATCTAAAAGTAGACCTTCCATTAGATCCTGTAATCCTATTACTAGGTATCTATCCGGAACAACAAAAAAACATTTTACCATAAAGACATTTGCATCAGAATGTTTACTGTGGCTCAATTCATAATTGCCAAGTCATGGAAACAACCCAAATGCCCATCAACCCATGAATGGATCAACAAATTATGGTATATGTATACCACAGAATACTAGTCAGTCATTTAAAAAGATAGAGATTTTATATCTTTTACATTTACCTGGATGGAGCTGAAACACATTCCTCTTAGTAAAGTATCATAAGAATGGAAAAATAAATATCCAATGTACTCAATACTAATATGAAACCAATATATAAACAATTACATGCTCATATGAATAATAAAACACAAATATAGTCTGATATGAGGGCAGAGAGAGGAGGGAGAGGGAAGGTGAAAAGGGGAGGATGATTGGCAGAAGAAGGGAGGGCATATGGCAGTATCTCACCTAATTTGCACATCAAGAGGGTACATAGCATGCCCCTGGGTGAGGGGCTCTTTTACAACTGGAACTTTACCCTGGAAATGTGAATAATGTAATCTAAGAGTTTGTAGCCTCATTTAATTTGAAAAAGAGAGAATTATGTTTCTTCAGGAATATATTACAATAGCAATATGCATGCCATAGTAAGCTGTGCTAACAAACTCAGAGAGGTTAAAAAAGTTTTTAATGGAAAAATGCAGGAGGATTATGTAATAGTTTCAAAATAAGTATCCTTGGCTACAAGGATGGATAAAAAGGGTGGGGCCAGTCTGATGTTGGATAGGCTATTATTGGGCAGAAGTCCTTGAAGAAGTAATATTTTTGTAATAGGGTGGCAATGGCCTTTGTGCAAGTCTGTGGTTTTTGCAGACTTGTTATTAAACATTCACGTAAGAGAACTCTCACTTCACAGCATTCCCATTTATCAGGGTTTTTAACACAAGTGACTTCATTTTGATTCTGAGAATTTTCACATAACTTACCAGGTGTTAAAAACACCTTTTTTGCCAGGTCTTTTCTTGTAATAGTAAAAGCTGGAAACAAAAAGTATATATCAAGAACAGGTTAATAAATTATGCTTCAGCCTTAGAATAGAATAAGTGATAGGAAAAATAAAAAAAGATTGTGGCAACTGTCTTTGTAACATAACATCTATATGTTTATAAAGTGGAGAAGAGAAGTGGCATGAGAAAGATCATGGCAATTTGAAATAAAATGATAAAGGAATGATTAACTGAAATTATAAGATGTGTGTAACAGCCAAAAAAAAAAAAAAAAAAACAAGAAAAAACAAGAAATGAAGAAGAAACTTCTGACGTTATTGTACCAGAAGCAGAGCACTCTAGAAAGAAGAAATGAAGTGGAAAGGCCCTGACTGACACCAGCAGACTCTGTGAGAAAGAGAGAGAAGGTCCTCATGGCTGAAACATGTGAAAAGGGTGGGGAATGATCAGAAAGGAGGTTGGGCCAATTTGCAGGATCTCAGCCCTTGACATAGAAGGGACTTAGGCATTTACTTTGTATGAAATGTAAAGTTTTGCACAAAATAGTGGAATAATACGTTATTTTAAAGATTCATTCTAACTGCCACATTAAAAACAAAAGGGAATGTACCAGAAGGTAGGAAAAGAGAGTAGTTAAAATGTTTCTAAAAAGCCAAAGAATACTCTGTGATGGATAAAACCATTGCTAGGGTGTGAAACAAAAGGATTCAAGAGTGACTCCAAGATGTTCTCCTGTGCAAGTGAAAAATGAAGATGTTATTTGTTAAATTGGAAAAGGTTTGGAGATAAGAGATTGAAGGTTGAGATCTAGATGTTAAATTTGGATCACTGATGGACATACCTGGAAAGGGATCCAATAGTACACATAGGAAAAAGTGTTTAACATCATCCAAAGAACAGTCTCAACCTCTCACGACAACCTAATAAACTCAAGGTCACGGGAAAGGTCTCTAAGAACATGTTGCTAAAAGTGAGAAATCTCGTCTGGAGACAGGCTTTGGGAAATCACTAGGATATGAGGTATTTTAAGTCTCTGAGACGGGTTGGTTCACTGAGGGAGTGAGTTAAATAGAAACAAAAGTAGAGTTCTCAGTCATGAGTACTGAATTTCTACAAGCTATTTGTTCTGGGTATGAGCAGAAACTAACAAAAATGTATAAGCAGCAGCTACTGTTGTAGCAGAAAGGCCCAAAGCACGTGGTATTATAGAAACCTGTGTGTGAAGATAGAATCTCAAGAAGTAGGTAGCAATCTATTTTGGACTGAGAACTAATTACTGGGATTATTGTTATGGAAGTCCTAGGGATATAATTACATTATTGATAGGTTATTGGAAATTTGTCTTTTAAGTGAGATGATGTACAATAAAACCAATTTTACCTACCGTACATGAGGAGAAAGTGTAAACTTCACACAGCAGCCCTGGTCAGGGATCTGTTTTTTCCTCACAATAATGTTATAACAAAACAATGCAGAACAAAACAACATTATTCCTGCTGTAACATGAGTGGTTTTGGTCTGTTATTCAAAAGCTACAGTGTAGATAGCAGTTTATGTTCTCCCCAGCTGCTCCTAGTAGGTTGGGGAGAGGAGTGACCAGCTGCCTCCATCTGGACTGTCTCATCTAAAAACAGCATTGCAAAGGGACAGAGTGATGTTGTGGAGAGCAGTAGCCAAAGTGATAAGAAGGGAGAGAAACCAGGTTGGAAAGCAGGTGCAGGGGAGTGCAGGGACACAGGAGAGAGCCTACACATGGAATCCCCGGGGGATTCAGGGCACAGGAGAACCTACTCCATCCCACCCGTTTCAACCTCCCCTACACCCTCCCCACCATGGAGCTGAATTCTGGATGGGCCTGTCCCTCTAGGTGAAAGTGTAATGTGAAATGAGCAGGAACTGGGGCCCACAGGATTGTAGAGGTCACAAAAGCTGGGTCTTTTGCAGAGGGCTAGAGAGACTGAGGACTGCTCTTGCTTCTAGGGAATGGAGCCAGGGCTTGCAGACAAGTGCTCTCTAGAAGAGCACAGGCATATTTGGGTGTGGAGTCTGGTCAGTAGGAAAGCAGCTGCCTGGTGCTTTACCACCTCACATTAGTGAGTGACAGCAGTAATCCATGGTAGGGTGGGGCAAACTTGGCTTGGGTTTCCAGGGACGCTGTGTAGCTGGCTTTGGTTCTGCCTCCAAATTTCAGAAAGCCATCTTTGGGTTGATAACACAGATCTGTGGTCCAGATCAGGGAGGTCCAGCCTTCTACGTGGACCTCTTTTGAATCTCCCTGTACAAGAATCACTGAGATACATCCCCCTCAATAAAAGTCATACAGCACCTTGCCTGGGCAGAACTGGGTAGTGGCACTGTAGGATGTTGGTATATTCTCTAGGACTGCAGCACCCCCTGCCCTCAACTCTGACACAGTTACCACTCCTGGAATAAAAGAGGAGAAGTAGATCCAAGCTTTATGACAACCTGCTGAAAAACACCTGACCACTCATACAGAAAAGACTGCTGTGAGTTTTTCCCCCCTAATATTGGCATGCCACCTAGTGTTCTTACTAAGTTTTTTTTTTTTTTAATTCTCCTAGATGGCTAAGTTCATAGTAATTACAATGAAAATTCTTTACCTTTTCATTATCTCATACAAAACACCAAAGAGGATTATAGTAATTCATACGTATATTTTTCTTTTTTTCATTTTTTCTTTAATTTATACATTGTTATCATTACTCTTTTTTTCCTTTTTTTCTTTCTCTTCTCTTTTCTTTTTTCCTTTTTTCTTCCTTGTACCAAAGGACTATTTCAATTCCAAAGCATAAAGGCAAAGAGGAACTGAGAGAACTAAGGAGGGGGGGAGGAAATAAAAAAATAATAAACTACACACGAAGAGGAACCAACAAAAAACACTGGAAACATGAAAAATCAGAACAGATCAACTCCCCCAAGAGAGCACAATGCAGCTACCACAGAAGATCCCAACTACAAAGAAATCATGGAAATTACAGAAGGAGTTCAGATTGTCAATGGCAAAAATGATGAAGGGAATTGAAGGGAAAGTGGAAAAACACCAAAAGCAAATACAAAATTAACTGAAGAAATGAATGAAAGATAACACAAAGTCTCCAAGGACCTGGAAAAAATTAGAAAGGTTATAATGGCCCTTAAATAACTGAAAGTATCATTCAGAGAGTTTCAAAACATAGTAGATCATTTCAATAACTGATTAAACCATCAAGAAGAAATAATCTCGTAACTTGAGCTAACCCAGTCATTTAAAGAGGCAGTAAAAAAGAGAATAAAAGGGGAACAAACTCTTGGAGAATTATGGGACTACATGAAGCATTTAAACAAATGAATTATAGGTATCCCTAAAGGGGCAGAAGAGAGCAGCAATGCAGGAAAACCCTAGCTGATGACAATGTAACTGAAAATTCCCCAACCATTGATAAAGATAAAGATTCAGACATATACCTACTAAATGAATGTCAAATCCCAGGTTGACTCAATTCAAACACAGTATCTCCTAAATACACTGTAATCAATCTGGCCAAAGTCAAAAAATCAACATGAAAGAAAAAAATCTGCAAAGCACTAGACAAATAGAACATGACTGACAAGAGCAAACCCATCAGGGTGACATCTGACTTCCCAGCTGAAAGATTACAAGCTGGTAAAAAATGGGTTCCCAAATTCATTTTTCTCAAACAGAACAACTGCCAACCTAGAATTCTATATCCTATAAAACTAAATTTCATATATGACAGAGAAATCAAATCTTTTACTGAAGGAAAACATTGAAGAAATTTGCCACTATAAGACTATCTTTGCAGGAAGTACTCAGATCCATACTATATATAGACCAACACAATAGACCGTAGCAAAGACACACAGAAACTAAAGGACATTGAGCTTCCACAATGGCTCAAGTTGTAAAACAAGGCAACAGACACCCACATGACAAAATGAACACAACTTCCCCTTTTCAATAGATGTTAACAGCTTGAATTCTCTACTGAAAAGACACTGACTGGGTAACTGGTTATAAAATGTATAAACCACGTATTTGCTTGCTGTCTTCAGGAAACATGTCTAACCCCCAAGCACAAATCAAGACTCAGGGGAAGGGTTGGAAAATAATGTTTCAAGCAAATGAAAAACAAAATAAAGTGGGAGTGGTAATCCTTTTTATGGGTCCAGTTGTTTCTAAAGCATCAAAAGTAAAGAAAGACAAAGATGAACACTGTATACTGGTCGAGGAAACAATACAATGAAAAGACATTTCAATTTAAATATTTACGCAAACAACATTAATGCTCCCAGATTTATGAAATAAACCATACTTGATTTGAACAATATGATAATCTATGACATCACAATAATGAGGGACTTCAACACCCCACTGACAGAACAGGACAGATTCTGCCACTTCACCCAAATATTATGGAATATACATTCTTCTCATCAGCTCATGGATCATTGCCCAAGATTGATCATATCATAGGAAAAAAATCAAACCTCAACATATTTAAAAGAATAGAAATTGTAGTATTAAAAACTAAACAACTTTTTTCTTTCTTTTCCTTTTTTTTAAAGACAGAGTCTCACTAAAAGACTCTCTTTTTTGTCACCCTAGGTAGAGTGCTATAGCATCACAGCTAACAGCAACCACAAATACTCGGGCTTAAGAGATTCTCTTGTCTCAGCCTCCCAAGTAGCTGGACTACAGGTGCCTGCCATGTCTGACAGTGTTTTTGTTGTAGTTGTCATTGTTGCTCACCCCACTGAGCTACAGGTGCCATCAAAACTAAACAACCTTTTGCTGAATGACAGCTGGATCAAGGAGGAAATAAGAAGGAAATAAAGAAAATTCCTTAAACAAAATGACAATGAAGACATAAATTATCAAAACCTGTGGGATACTGCAAAGGTAGCCCCAAGAGGGAAATTTACGACATTAATGGCCCACATCTAGAAATCTGAAAGAGCACAAATCAACAAATAAACCATTTCAAGGAATTGGAAAAGAGAAATCCAACCCAAAACCCAGTAGAAAAAAGGAATAACAAAGAACATCTCAGAACAAAATATGATTTATTTCAATAAATGTTAATAGCTTGAATTCTCTAGAGAACAAAATAACTATTCAGAAGCTTAACAAAACAAAATATTAGTTCTTTGAAAACGTAAATAAAAGTGATAAACCACAGAGATAGAAAAGATCTTCACTGAATACCACATGGAGTTCCTGGCTCAGAAATTTGAAAATGTGGAGGAAATGGGCCAGTTCCTGGAATAACAGTACCAGTAGTTTTTGACTCAGCCAGGAAGAAAGAGAATACTTGGACAGACCTGTATTAGGCATAGAAATGGCAACAACATACAAAAACCTTCTAAGAAGAGTGAAAGTCCTGAACCAGACGGCTTCCTACCAGCACTCTATCAAACCTTCAAAGAATAGCTCAGACCTACATTCTAGAACCTATTCTAAAACACTGAGAAGGAAGGAACCCTCCCCAACTCTTTCTATGATGTAAATATCACTCTGACAAGAAAACCAGGAAAGGACTCACCAAAATAAAAAAAAACTACAGACAAAAGTTATTAATAAATTTTGATGCTGAAATAATGAAATCTTGGCAAACAATTCAGCTACACATCAAAAAAACTAATATATCATGTTCAGGTGGGCTTCATCCCATGGATGCAAGCTGGTTCAATATAAACAAATCCCATAAATGAAGTTCACCACATAAAAAGAAGTAAATAACCCCCCAAACCAAAAAAAACACCATATGATCCATGATCCTCCCAAAAGATACAGAAATAGCACTTGACAAAAATCAGCATTCTTTTTTGATAGAACACTTAAGAAAATAGGCATAGATGTAATAGTTCTTAGATACCATCTACAATAAACCCACAGTTAATATATTGATTTGAGAAAAAATTGAAAGCACTTCCACTGAGAACTAGAATCATACAAGGATGTCCACTTTCATCAATACTATTCAACATAGTGGTGGAAGTCCTAGCCAATGCAATCAGGATATCAAGGATATACAAGTGAGGACAGAGGACATCAAACTTTTGCTGGTTAAATGATCTTATATATAGCAAATACCAAGGACTCAATGACGAGACTCCTGAGAGTGATTAAGTAATATAGTTACACCTCAGAATATAAAATCAGTATTCACAAATCAGTAGACTTTATATATGCCAGCAACAGGCAAGCTAATAATCAAATCAAAGACATAATACCTTTCATAATAGCTTCAAAATAAATGAAATATCTTGGAATATACTTAACAAAGGATTTTAAAGATCTCTACAGAGAAAACTATGAAATACAGAGAAAAACAGGAAGGATGTTAACAGGTGGAAGAACATACCATGCTCATGGCTGAGAATAATCAACAGTGTTAAAATGTCTGTACTACCCAAAGTAATCTATACGTTTAATGCAATCCCCTTTGAAATTCCAGTGTCATACTTTGAAGATCTTATAAAAACAGTCGTGTGTTTCATATGGAACCAGAAAATAATCCAAAAGCCAACACAACCTGAAAAATAAGAACAAATCTGGGGACCTGGAGGCACCACTCACTAGACTTTAGGTTATACTAGAGGCCTGTAGTGATCAAAACAGCAAGGTACTGGCCCCAAAATGGAGATATAAATCTATGGAACACAACTGAGAACCTACACGTGAAGCCAGCCTCCTATCACCACTTGATCTTTGACCTTTGATAAAGCAAGCAAAAGCATACATTGGGGAAAAGAATCCCTAGTTAATAAATGGTGCTGGGAAACATGGTAAGCCACGTGTTAAAGACTGAAACTGGGTCTGCACCTCTCCCCACTTACAATAATTAACTCACAATGGATAAAAGATTTAAATATAAGACATGAAACTGTAAATACTCTAGAAGAAATTGGGGAAAATCTCTGAATCTTTTTCGCCTAGGAAAAGAATCTGTGAAGAAAACCCCACTGGAAATTGAAGCAACATCACAAATAAATAAGAAGGACCTGTCAAGTTAAAAAGCTGCTGCACAGGCAAGGACACAATCCACAAAGCAAAGAGACAGCACAGCCTTCAGAATGAGAGAAGGTATTTACATGCTACGACTCTGCATGTATCTACAGATCCAAAAAAGAACCCAAGCAAATCAGCAAGGAATGAGCAAACAACTCTGTTAAGAATTGGGCAAGCGATGTGAACAGAATCTTTTCTAGTGAGCACAGAGAAATGAGGTTAACAAACAGAAGCCAACAAACATATGAACAAAAGCTCATCATCCCCAGTCACCTGAGAAACGCAGATCAAAGCCACTTTGAGGTATCCATCACCTAACCCCAGTGAGGATGGCCCACATCAGAGGATCCCAAAGCAGCAGATGCTGCCTGGGTGTGGAGAGAAGGAAACACTCGTGTACTGCTGGTGGGATTCAAACTAGTGCAGCCTTTATGGAGAGAAGTGAGGAAAGTCCTCAAAGAACTGAAAGCAGCCCTTCCATTTCCTCTTGTAATCCCTTTGCTAGGTATCTACCCCAAAGAAGATAAACCATTTCACTATAAGGACATTTGCACTCAAATGTTTATAGCAATTCACAATTCACATTTGCAGAGATATGGGAACAACCTATGTGCCCTTCAGCTCAGGAATGTTTAATGAACTGTGGTATGTGTATACCATGCAGCTATAAAACAGAGATTTTTGTGTCTTTTGTAACAACCTGGAAGGATTTGGATAATGTTCTTCTACATAAAGTATCATAAGAATGGAAAAACAAGCATCCCATGTACTTAATACTAAGTGAAAACTACTGGCCCACTGAGAGGAAAACTTAAAATTAAGTTCAAGAATAGGAGAAGAGAGGAGGGAGTTTGACAAGTTCCTGCCCAACACATATAATGCATGGGTATGTGGAACACTTCCTGAGTGTAGGACCCAACTCCAACTCCAACTCTACCTTACAAATGCAAACGATATAACACAACTGCATGTACCCACACAATAATATGACAATTAAAAAAAAAGCTAGAGTGGAGTGGCATCAGCAGAAAATGAGAAGATGGTCAAACAATCCTTGGGAGATGATTGGCTTTCGAAGAAAGCAGAATAGGAGCTGAGAGCTGGAAATGGATGTGTGGTTAAGACAGAGATGTTGATTATTTAAAAAAGGATGGATTGCAACGTGTGTGTTTA
This sequence comes from Galagoides demidoff, assembly GCA_963574575.1. Classification (NCBI taxonomy): domain Eukaryota; kingdom Metazoa; phylum Chordata; class Mammalia; order Primates; family Galagidae; genus Galagoides; species Galagoides demidoff. Next base: position 23,026 of record CAUYQV010176604.1, on the reverse strand, counting down.
CTAACAGCAACTAATCAAAAGATAGAGGAAAAAACTGATGGTGCGAAACAGAAAGACATTGATGTTAGGCGATGTGGAGCTGTGGACACGGTAGTGTCTACACAGAAGTTAAAGGCGGAAGGGAAGGCCAAGTCGGGGCACAGGCCCAAGTGGGGGGCCAGTAGGCTTTGGGCACCTTCTCTTGCCACTGCCTCTGCTTTCTCATTGAAATAAAAGCAAAGTAAGCATCTGAGCAGGGGAAGCGACAGAGTGGGCTCTGTGGGGTTACACTGTTCTCAATTATCTTAGCATTATTTTTAATTATCTTCGCATTATTATTTTTTTCTTTCTGAATTGATTTACAGGCCATGGTAGATATACTTACTTTTTAATATAATAAAAAAAATGAACATTTTCAATGTGAAGATTATCTTGTGAAATAACATCCTGATATTTGCCTTCATTAAATCTTCTAATTGCCCTCTTCACCAAAGTGCAGGTATTTACTTTTAAATTAATCTCCCTTTCTCTGTTTCTCTCTTACCTTTTGTTTAGTGTTTGTTAATCTCTGTGCAAAATATTCTTCTCCATCCAACTCAGACTGTTACCTAAGAACTGTATCTCAACTACCACATTTCACAGAACACAAACATGGGCCCTGTCAGCCTTCGTGAATAATTAAGATTTATACAATCCTTACACTGGTGTCATGGGTAGGACATCCTAACAAAACACTGTTTTCCCTGGGTGGCGTCTATGGATCAAGGAGTAGGGTGCCAGCCCCATATACCAGGAATGGCAGGTTTAAGCCTGGCCCCAGCCAAACTGCAAAAACAAACAAACAAACAAACAAACAAAAAGCACTGTTTTCCCATCTAGACTTTGTCACTCACTCATGCATCTACGTGGACTCCGGAAAGTCACATGGAAATGATCAGTGTCAAACATAATCAGTGGAACACATGATCAGTAGAAAGCAGGAAAGATAGAACTATGGGTATTTCAGTCAAAAACCAACTTGGCTAAAGAAGTGAGTCAGAGAAAAAAATGAAACTCAAAGTAGAAAATAATTCTATCTGAACATGACACATTTTATTGTATTTAATTGTTATGCTATTTGATATTGAAATTATAAGGGAACATTTCCTAGAGTCTAGTCTTTGGCTGAGAATATCAGTGGCAGCGGTGGCCCCTAGTGTGGTGGTCACAGGTGGAGACTCCATCGCCTGAGTCTGAACCCCTGGCTAATCTTAAGCAAAATATCTAACCTGTTGCTAAGTAACTTTCCTAATCTGTAAAGTGAGGAAGGTAGTAAAAACTGGTTCTGATTTTTAAATAACATAGCTTGTAAAAAGATTAGAACAGATGCTAGTTTAAAAAAAGAAAGCTCTGGATAAAATATTGATTGGCTTTTTAAATTTCAGATTAGATAGAAGTAAATCTGAGTGTTCAGGCAGAGTCCTTGACATTGATCAACTTTCCATTACACAAAAGCAGTGTTGACAAAAACTATACAGAGATGTCTGTGTCAGACTCAATGAGAACTCCATGAGAAGAGAGACTTCGTTTGGGGCTGTATCCCCTGCTTCTAAAGCCATAACAAGTTCATTGAAGGGGCTTGATAAGTAATTGTGCTATGCATAAAGAAAATTCCTATGTAAAGGACCTCTGCCAATTTGTTTTTGGAATATATCTGTGCTGGAGCAAAGAGTTTTCAGACACAAATTAAACACATGCTTGGTTTGGCATTAAGAACTCTGCCAAGACGGGGACTGGCCGAGTCCACGGGGATGGCAGCGTGGAGACTTGTAGAGATTACACACTGCAGGAAGGACTTGCATCTACATCCCCAAAGAGAATACGGCCAGCTGTCATTCTTGGCTGCAGTGAGAAATATCAGCGCATTCGATTCCACATCACAACTCTGCACCTAACACATTCCTCGGTCTCTGCCTCTCTCTCTCTCTCTCCTGCCTCCCCCTGTTCTTTTTCCCTCATGTTGACCTCTATTTCTTTCCCTCCCTCACTCCCTCCCACCTTTCTCTCTTTTTCCTTCTATTCCCCATCAACTCTTCATAAAAACAAAGTATTAGACAGCTATAGTTGGGAAATATTTCTAACTAACATGGTGGAACTAGAGGATGAAAAAAGGCCTATAAGTATAATGTGGATGTTTGTTTCTTTGAAATTGTTTCAGAATCTTGAAAGAGAAATGCTCAGGCACCCAGAAGGGCCAGCGCCTACCTTGGGGTATTTCTAACCCCCTATCGATAAGGAAGAGGGTGTTAAAAATTAACCTCATGTTCACCGTTTAGGCTACCTGACACAGGACACAGGTGCATGACATCAATTTTATGATGACATTTAATTGCCCAGTTTTCTGGCACGAAACTGAACACATGAGCTGACAGATTCAGGCTTCCAGCCAATTTCAAGAAGTTTATTTGAGACAACTTTCAAAATTTATGTTTTGACATTTACAAAGCTAGTTAGCTTACTTCAACCCCACTCCCAACTTAGAAGAAATCACTGTGTTGTGCAAATCGTAAATTAAATATAAATGCTATCATTCAGAGTTATACATTTTTGAGGATATTATGAGGCTGTTGCAGCTGCTTTGGTGTCATTGAAAACAAGGTACAGGCTTGGCGCCTGTGGCTCAATTGGCTAAGGCACCAGCCACGTACACCTAAGGTGGCGGGTTCGAATCCCCAGCCCAGGCCTGCCAAACAACAATGATGGCTGCAACCAAAAAAATGGCTGGGCATTGTGGTGGGTGCCTGTGGTCCCAGCTACTTGGGAGGCGGAGGAGGAGACTTGCTTGAACCCCAGGAGTTGGAGGTTGCTATGAGCTGTGATGCCATGGCACTCTACCCAGGGGGATAGCTTGAGGCTCTGTCTCAAAAAAAAAAAAAAAAAAGAAAGAAAACAAGGTACAGAGGAGTGAAGAGGACCTCAAGCCTCATCTTTGGAGGGGGGTCCCCCACGTGGCAGGAAACTCATACACATTGTCCTAACCTGCCTACTCACAAGCAGCCCATCCTACTACATAGGGTGAGCCTTCGCAACCATGGGGGGGAAAGCCAAACAAACAAATGTACAGAGAGAGCCAGTTCCTGCACACGCTGAATCTAGAGGGGGCTCGCTGGCACGTGAACACAGCTCAGGCCAACAAGCTTCGTGGGGTGGCTTCTGAATATAAAGGAGGGAACCCTTGTGCTGTGTTTACTCAGGAAAAGTCTTCATACTCAGAAGCTTGAAAATATGTCTATAATATGATTTCACATCTACTAAAATTTTGTAATAAATAAAAAATGGAAAAGAGCTTATTCCAAGGTTTATATAATCATATTGGTTCTTCCTTAACTACATAAATTTTATGTTTCTCCATTTAATGGGTACCTGAGGTTTCTGATGCAAGAAGGCTTCTATGAAATATATATTCCTTTTAAGTACAATAATAGTGTTTCACAGTTTGTAAATGTTTATCTATTTCATGACATTGAACTTTAAATATAGGTTTGGTGATCAAGCGTTTTTAAGCAAAGATTTTGAATGAGGACTTGAACCCAGAATGTCTCCTAATTTAATTCACTTGAAAATCAAAATTCAACACAGTGGATCTAACAATTTTTCTGCTTTTCACTTTACAAGTCATTAAAATTCAATGATGCTACTTGACTTAATGTGTCTCAGGGTTTGGTAGCTAGACTCCACATATTTTAATTGTACATAATTTCATGCAAAACCTCCCATTTTCATCTTCATATGCACGTTTGATTTGTTTGATATAATCACATTAATATTATAAGAATATTACAACTTTAAGATAATTTTCTTATGAAAAGACTAATTAGTTTGAGCTACAGAATAAATAATTGATTATGCAGATAATGAAGCCAATATCTAAAGATAAAAAGCAGCATGTAATTGACATTTCTCTTGGCAAACTCACTAGAGATTGACAAGAAGTCACTTTTCTTGTGAGTATCAGATAGTATACTTTTTTTCCTTAATGCCACAGTCTTTTCAAAGAAAATGATGAAGAATTTTTTTGTTGTTCATAATTATGGATTTTTAGAAGTTCTTTCCCTAAACATCGGGATTAATTTAATTTGTCTGAATGAATAGACTGAATGGTACAATCTATTAAAACCATTTCCTTAGCTCTAGGGCCTAGATCTGAAAAACATCATTTAGACAAGAACTAATGAAATTATCCTTATCTGAACACTTTAAAGAAGATAAGGAAGTAAATGTCAATTCTACTATTTTGACAAGGCACCAAGTCACAGTTCTCAACACATCATCAAAGGAAACATTTAAAATGATCTCTGTGGTCTAATTAAAAGTTCAATTAAGGAAACTATAATGATCTTCACTGATGAACTTCTGTAAAAGACATTTTAATAGATAAACTTTTGCTTCGGAAAAATAAAAAGTGTAATGCAGCATTACATTTTTAGTAGATGTTGGTTGCTATTGAAGTACTTTTGACAGCAGTTTTCACTTCATTGCTATTTCCAAAAAAAGCATATGGATGAGGAGACAGAGCCCGGAGTCGGCTGTGAGTGCTGCTTGGAGGGCAGCCCTGTGCTGCTGCATTTTGTAGAACTATAATCCACCTTCTGGTCCTCCTTTCTCCTGTGTCCTAGAAGAGACTGCCTGATTAGGGGACAGAGTGAATGTCCTGGTGCTCTCTGACATAACTAAAAACAAAATCTAAAAAAAAAAAAAAAAAAAAAAAAAGTTTCCTCCTACTGAGGGCTTTACCAACAGGTAACCTGCTTCTACAAGTGCAATCAAATTTAATTTTCATATTATTCTTTAAGAGTTATAGGGGACAGCTGTTTATTGTCATTAATATGTAAATGAAATACAATTACAGCCACCAAAACATGAACGACCAAAATTGTGTCCGGGGAGGTTAAGTGATCTGCGCTGAATCACAAGTAAATCATGGGCCAGGCAGCAGGGACCCCAGGCCTGCCCGGGTCACATCCTTTCCACTATATAAACTGCCTCTCAATATGAAGAGCCAAAAATCTGTTTTCTGAGAGGCTCTTAAACGTGTTGAGAGATATTTAGGAAGCTTCATTAGCTAGTGACTGAAATAACAGTCAAGTCCATAAATGGGGTCATTTTCCTGCTGGCTTTCCTGCTTTAGAAGCAACCTGAAATAATGCACCTCTCCTGAGAGCTAAGTGGACCTGCCTGGAGTCTTGGTTCTGCTGAAAGAGCTAGGAAATCAACACTATGGCCAATAGAGCCCAGAAGTGCCTCTTTGTCCCAAGGATTTGTACACTGACAGGACTCCAAAGTGGAAGGAGAGGATTATAAGGATATTGAGCATATATATCTGCAAAGGAACTGACAGTCTGCAAAGCCGGTTGCCTCTCACATCCCATTCACATGTAAGGAGGAACTTGGGCAGTGGATACTACTGTCCTCAGTGTACAGATGAGAACCTCCAGTCTCGTACAGGCAATGAACTTCCCCAAGGTCAGATGGCAAGGATGGGGCAAGCCCAAATTCAAATCCAAGGCTACTCACGAGTGCAAAGGCCTGCACACAGCTGTGGTACATTTATGCAGTCCCCCAGAGCACGAGCTTCCTTATATCTGCGTACAAATGCCAGCAGATCCCCAGGTATGAAAATTCCTCAGTGTCCTTTGATTTTTTTCCCCTTTGCAAAAGAAGTCAGGTTTGACATGCTTTCTACAAGAGGCATTAGACAATTTAGTTATTTCTCCCTTTCTTCCTCCTGTGCTTCCCTCCATCATGCCCCTATGATGGGGGGGGGGTCAGGAGGACCCGACAGCTCTGGACCAGTGGCTACAAGCAGCTGCCAGCCCCCCTATCCCCTGTGGCTGCTGATCTGCAAAGTGGTGACTGTGGTGGAGGATTTTTTTTTTTAATTAGTTTAAATGTTAAAACTGATATTCAGGTCAGTGAAAAACTTTTAACTATGTTTGAGACAAATTGGATGTATACATCTGCTTTTTCAACTGTAAATTTTTCTTCACCTTTATACCAAACCAGTATTGAAACATGCAGGGGTACAAAGTATCACAATGGTTTATATGATCATATGTTGAAATTATAATTGTGTATGTATGGGGATGAATTTTTTAAAAGATTCCATACAAATTTAATTCTTCTGTCTCTTTACTGTTTAGAATGTTCTTGTTAGACTAATTTAACATAATGTTAGTGGTTCATACTGTGTTCTATTGAATATTATTGGGCTAAAGAGTAGGACATACATGTATTTAGGAAATACTAATGTGGGTATTTATTCCTATTGATCCTGAGTTTACTGTATTTCCCAACTTTTATTTCACCTTCACTCTAAATTCTCAGCTCTATTTTCATTTTGAAAGACTTTGAAATGGGCACAAGCAGCTAGCTGTCCTGTGGAATGTCAGGGAGGATCTTCTGATTATCTGATTCTATGTTTATTTTTGAATGTTTATTGCCCCATCCATTAAATACTTGTCAGAATAATTCTTTCTCTAACACTTGTACAACCCACAGTCAGCTCTCCACGTGTCTTCTCATGATTCATATCCTGATAATCATGTTATCATATCATAATCTTAGCAATAAAAATGTTCTGGATACCTTTAATATAAAACAATCTTTGCAATTTCCCAGAGGGCTCCTGAAAAAATCATTAAGATTTGTTCTTTCACTTCATAAAAAGAGAGATACTTAGGAATAATAAGGTTTCTTTAATATGTTGGTAGTATATGATAACTATAAGAAGTTCTCAGTTTGAAGAGGTGTTCGGCCCTCCCTGATTTTCTGTAGGCAATATTTTATTAACATGAATATTTCAAAAACTGCATGCTTTGTGGGAAGCCCCTGGAGATTTCTCAATAGCCTCACCATTCACAACATGTTTTGCCCTATGGGAAACACTAATCAAAATTCTCATGCAACAGTTTATTCTATAGCCCAACACAATATTGTCTTTTCCCTCATTTTACTACTATTATAAGTTATGGTATTAAATTAACCGTCTCCATTAAGATGTAAAAAATAGTCTTGAATAAAAAAGTCTTGTTTTGATTTTTGTGTTCTGTTTTTCCCCTTCTCAGATGCTTGCCTGAATGTTTTGCGATGACATGTCAGCTTGATTTTGTGTGCCCAATAAAGAACCATTTCAGAGTAGTAGGAAAACACAATTGTGCCAGCTTCTTTAAATTATTGGCCCATCAAAGAACAGATTTAAAGCTGAAATGCTTAGAAAGTCCTCACCTTGTAACGGGCCTGAGTGAGGACATGAGGAGTCCTTTTTAGCAGATGGCGATCCAAAGTCCCCTGAATAAAGAGTCAATTATATAGATCTGAAGAAAGGGGGAGGCCAATAAATTATACTTGGTTAAAATATAATCAATTAAAACAATAATTGATGCTGTTTTAATATTCTGCTTTATGAAGATGTAAGGAAGCCTCTTCTCTTTCTTTTTAATTGATAATCCATAATAATTCAGTGTACCCTGCTTTGTGAGCTAAAATGACATTTTAAATGAGACCTGTTTTTCACTTATACCTATGAATTCAAAAACTTTTGTTTCCTGACTTTTTGTGGCAAAGAGGTTATTTGTGTGCATCCACTATAAGGATGTTCTTTTTACAAGATATATGGATAAGCAACATGTAATCCTCACCTGTGGTGCCATCCTAGAGAATGGTGCTTATTTAATCAGATAAAACCAGCCAGTGTGAAAGGACAAGATTCAATGTTACTTATGGAACTGATGCCTATGGAGACCTTCCAGAAAAAGAAGCCTGTTCTTAGCCCCACAAGTGTAAAAGAATGTCATGCCAGGAACTTCAGAAAAAATGAGTTCATATTTCTAGCTATCTTATAGACGAATTATCATGAAGAATGATTCCGGGGCTTAATTTCATCGTTTTGAGAGGAAAAGCAGTAGAGGCATTTAAACATGCAAAGATTCTGTACGAAGAACTCCAGGTCCAAGTTAAGTGTGGAGCCTGAGTGTTGGAGGCTGCCCGTCTGCACATGTGCAGAGCCTGAGAAGTCCTCCATGGTTCATTATCAGGCCTCACACCCAGTGAGATAGCTTTCCTTGTGATTTGGAATATTTCTTTCTTTGAATATTTGTTTCTTTAGAATATTTCAATATTTCTATGATTATTGTAATCATAACAAGTGGAAAAGGTTCAAAAATGTTGGAAATATTTTGAAATGGAAGTGAAATAAAACAAATGTCCTCTGGAATGCCAGGTGTGATTTAGTGCCAACACAGTCTGCAAGTGGCCACCTGATTTGTAAGTAGTGCATTGGAACAGAGACAAACCCATTTTTTTTTTTTTTTTTTTTTTGCATTGCCTATAGCTTTACTGTAACAACAGCAGAGCTAGTAGTTATAACAGAGACCTTATGGACCACAAAGACTGGAACACTTACTATAGAGCTCTTTAAGGAAAGTCTGTCACCTCTTGGTCAGGTACAACCTTCCGAGTCATCTGATTCTGAAGTAGCACACACCTTTGTGCGGTAGCTACTTGACAGCTGTCTATGTATGTACACATTTATTGCAGCATTTTTGATTGCCTATGTGTGTGTTCTTTTTTTTAATTGTGGTAAAATATACATAACATAAAATTTACCATCTTAATCATTTTTTGAGACAGAGTCTCACTTTGTTGCCTTCAGTAAAGTACTGGGGTGTCACAGCTCACAGCAACCTCAGAATCTTGGGCTGAAGCAACCGACTCTCTTGGCTCAGCCTTCCGAGTAGCTAGGCACTTGCCATAATGCCCTGTTATTTTTCTTTTTTTTTTTTTTTAGAGATGAGGCTGCTGGCTCCGACAGGTCTCAAATCTGTGAGCTCAGGCTATCCACCCACCTGGGCCTCCCAGAGTGAGCCACCATGCCCAGCCATCTTAACTGTTTTAAGCATGTAGTTCAGTGATGCGAAGTATAGCCATGTTGTGAGGTACCCAACCTCCAGAACCCTTCACCTTGCAAGATGGAAACTCTGTATACCCCAGACAACTCATTCTCCTCTGCTAGCCCCTGCCCACACCATTCTGCTTTCCATCATCCCTCTGAATTTGATGATTCTACGTACCTCATGTAAGGGGGATCATGAAGTGTTTGCCTTTCTGTGACTGGCTTATTTCATTTGGTATAATTTCCTCAAGGTTCATCGTTGTGGTTACACATAGATAAGTGTTTGTTTTCTATTCTCTTGGTTATACATATATATGTGGGGTTTTTTCCTATTCTCTTTAGCCATGTGTAGTATCTTATTGGTCCCCCCAGTAAAATAAAAACTTATATCTTTTTTCCACACATACTTATTACATATTCATATGATAGACATGATTTCATCTTTTAAAAATATATTTAAAATCAAAGCACTTGGTAATTTATAGCTCAAAACACTTAAAATTAGTAAATCATTAATGATTATAAAACACACACAAATACTATGAAGTTTAGTTTAAAAGTACTCTCATTAAGAATCTTCCCTATGAAATACAAGGCTCATAAAGTAGCTATAACCATAAAAATAAAATGAAATTGTTATGGAAATGGAGAAGTAAGCCAATCAAAAATAGATTTTCACCAGATGTTGTAATATACAACACTGGTAAAGAATGGACAATTACTTTAGTTATAAATTGATTTTAATTTTTCAGGGAAGGTGGCACCTGTGGCTCAGTGAGTAGGGTGCTAGCCCCATACGCCTAGTGTGGTGGGGTTGAACCAGCCCTGGCCAAACTGCAACAAAAAATAGCTGGACATGGTGGTAAGTGCCTATAGTCCCAGCTGCTCAGGAGGCTGAGGCAAAAGAATCACCTAAGCCCAAGAACTGGAGGTTGCTGTGAGCTGTGACACCACGGCAGTCTACTAAAGGTGACAAAGTGAGACTCTGTTTGTAAAAAAAATTTTTCAGGGAAAATTTTATCCTTATGTGAAAAGAAATTCTTACTCCATACAGTTAAAAATTACAAACTAATTAATGACCAAAGTTTTAAATACTGGAAGAAAATATGAAAGTTATCATTATTATTAATGATAAGAAGGTCAATTTTACATAAATAAGAAAAAAAAATCTGTAGAAAACTGTGCAGAGGATATTACACAGATAATTATAAGAAGAGGAAGCCGACTGGCCAACTGACACAGAAACATGCTCACATTTAGCAGCAATCAGAAAATGCAAATTTGTGCACAATGTAGTGTCATTTCATATATTTTAAAAAATATAGAAAATTACATGCCCTGCAGAGATGGTTATAAATTTGTAGGGCTATTTTGGAGATCCATGTGGCAAGATTTGGTACATTTGAAGTAAAGATGCCTGTTACCTTGAACTTCTAGTTATAGCTGCAAATCTAGCAACATTCTAAAGGTTCCATATTAAGACATCACAACACAATACAAGTAGTATAAAGTAACAAACTAAGTCTACATCTTGTGGTGTAGACTTGAAAGTATACTGGCCATTTGAAAAACACTCTCCAATGATGCGTGTACTGTGTTTTATTTAAGAAAATTTAATAATTACACAGTATTGTGCTCTATGTCATCAGGTTAGGTATCATATTTTATAGCAAAAAGGACATTTATGTTCTTACATAGCCATGTAATATTGTATTTCTGGGAAGAATAATCAATGATCTCCAAGTAAAATTTACTACAAGAAACCAAAATTAAGAATGAAATAGGGAAGGTACCAAAGGTACATGTGTGCGTCAGCTCTCACTTCCTCTCAATTTACCTGAGTGAAAAATGGCACAATGTTAATATTAGTTAGATCTGTGTTTATTGGCTGCCTGGATGTTTGCTGTATAATTGTGTGTGCATGCACATACTATGTATCCCAGGTAATACCTTATTAGTAGTGTTAGGAGATACTATATAATTGTGTATGTAAATATAATATTACATAGACACAATAACATAATACCAGGTCTGACAATTTAGTTCTGGAACTCATCCCAGCCTCAGAGCTACCCTCCTCATTGCTACATATCACCATGGTCACCTCTGAAGTCCTCCCCTTGGGAGCTCTGCACTGATGCCCGTGCCTAGTCCACCTTTCAAAGCAATTTTGGAATTCTTTTTTTGGAATGTCCACAGAAGCTGTTCTTGTCCTACCCTTGATGTCTTCCACATTATCAAAATATCTTCTTTTCAATATTTCCTTTACCTATGGGCAAAGGAAAAGTCACCGGGGGCCAGACAGGTGAGTAGGGAGGACGTTCCAATACAATAATTTGTTTACTGGCTAAAAACTCCCTCACAGGCAGTGCCAGGTGAGCTGGTGTTTTGTCGAGATTCAAGAGCCCCACCTTTCCCATGCCAAGATTTTCCCATCTCTCTATGGATGTTTGTTGGTCTGCTATGCTTCTCTCAGTCAGCTGACAACTTTGATGCACAATTGGACAAATGTTTGCAGTGTTTTCATCAGTTCTGCTCGCTCCTGGCCTCCCTAACCTCTTCTCACCAGTGATGCTTTCTCGCCCCTCCAAAGAGCGTTTAACCCTTTCTGTGCACTGCTGTTTCCTCAGGACCTCATTAACTGGCTGTCTCTCAGGATGTCCCACTTCTGTCTCAAAAATAACCTTTTCTTTCCATAAAGAAAGAGTACGCTGCTAACGTCTGAAAGCTGTTAGTAAGGGGTGGTCAATTGAGTCAAACTGACTTTTTACCAAAAACCCAGACTGCTTTTACTTACCATATGCCACGCCAGGCAGAGTGTCAGGTGTGACTCCGGACTCAAAGGTGCCGCAGGCCCGAGGCCATGTTCCCAAAACTGCGTTCTGCACCGAGGACCCGGCCGAAATGCTGGCTCCTTAACAAAACCTGCACAGAAGTAAGGTCATGTAACTGTCCTGCGCCATTTTCATGCTGCCTGTAATATGGAGTTGTTGCCAAAAAGGTCGTATTGATGATGTTTCTCATGTGAAATAAATTATTTAGAAAATGTATTTTTAAAATTATATCTCCTATTTTCTTTATTTACTTATTTATTTATTATCTGTTTCTAACCATCAGTGCAACTCTTAGGTTCAGATGGAAAGGGCCCCTGTTCTGGTCTGTGTGCTGGAAACAGCCTGACCAGTCACCATCTCTCCCACATGCAAGCAAATGGATGAATATGTGAGGGGCATTTAAGTAATAAAACAGCCCAGAAGCAGCCGGGAGGCGGGACGCCCTGCTCAGCGCTGGCCCCTCTGCCAGTAGTAGCCCTGCAGGCGCCTGCTCCACCATGCGCACCTGGGGTGCAGGGGAAAGTGGGGTCAGTACAGCCGCAAGCTGGGCCTGTGCCAAGGGAGCCAGTGCGAGAAGAGCCCCTGTCAACAGGCGACGATTACAAACAAATCCCACCCAGGTCAGGTGCATCGGAGAGGGCCGTGTGAGTTTGGGACGGTCTGAGCGGCACGTGTGTTTAGTTAAGAGAGATACTTTATTTCACATGTTAAATCCTTTTCCCTCAGTCCTGTAAGTGTAACAGATTCTTAAATAACAACTGATCCTTAGTGAGTACTGTGAGTACCGTCCCCTGCTGCTCTGCGTTTCTGATCCATGGGTTTCCTCGCAATTGTTACACGTGCATCGTGTCAAAGGAAACAATTGTATCATTATTAAATTTGCATAAATGTAACTCTATATGTAAAATGCTTGATGTACTATAATGATTATTCACAAATCTCTGCATTGACATTATATCTGAATGTTGCTGTTTTATAAAATATTTAATAAGCGCGAATGGAATTATAAAATATTGAACAAAAAATGTTCTATTTGCACTTGATTCAAATTTTAAATATTTGTTAGTTATAATTGGTTTTACTTTTGTATTACAATAAATTATTTTGAGCATTAGAAGAAAAACAACTTTTGGAAACCCACTTAAAATGCTTTAAGTGTTCCATACTATCTATTAAAAAATATATTCAAATTTAGTACATTTTGAATATGTTTTTTATCATTTTGGCCACTACTTTCAATAGATACCTACTATGTGAATATCTTAATAAAAGTAACCTAATTTGCTACAGTAGAAATAGGAGAAATAAGTTATGTGAAGGAAACATATGTGAAAGTATAAATCATGTGTCTATTTTATTATTCACCCAACATCTCCTGCCCGTAACAGAATACCTGGGACATTGGCATTAATAATCACAGTAATAGCTACTGATATTGTAGCAATCTGAGATTACACAGGTATAGCCATGCACACTGTATTAATTAAATATTATGCAGATATTTTTGTCATTCGAGTAGAATGGGATGTTTTTTATTTAGCAGTTTGTAAACTTGATTAATATGTTTAAATACTTTAGTTATATGATACATGGATCCCCCTGTGTCACTTTGCTGTGGGCACTGGAAACGTGAGCCTGAAAGGGTTTGTGAGCACTGCCCTCCCACCCACATGTCAGAGCGTGATCACTGGGGTCTGTTAAGGGCCAGGGAATAAAAGTGCACAGGGCATTCTGGGGTTGAATTGGAGCAGACAGAAAAAAAAATGAAAACAGAATGGAAAATCCACACAACTGTGATGTGGAAGGAAGGTTGTAGCAGAAGATGAAGATGTGGGTAAGTGTGTCTCTTGCAGCAGCAAAGAACTCAGATTTTATCTAGAAGATGTTGACTAATAAGCAGTTTAAGCCAGGGGAATGACACGTTCCCTGTTTTTTTTTTTATTTTATCATTTGACAGATATGTCAATGACATATGTCAATCATTTGACAATATGTCAGATGATATGCTTGAAGAGAGGACAGTCAGGGGGCAGAGGTAAAAACTTAGATATATGTAAAGACTAGAAATAAGGGGCGGGGGAGAAAAAATACAAGACTTGAAAATGAATTGAGTATAGGCACAGATTTCACAAGAGTATAGAAAACTCAACAATGGCAATAGCAAGCCATCCAGTCATCATCAGCAAACACACTTTCTTCTCAAGTCAAAAAAGAGTAGGACATAGTGTCCAGTGACCAAGTAGGGCATGACTAATGTTTGCCTTCTTTTATTTAAAAAAAGACTAATTGTATTATTTTGAAATTATTTTATAAAATAGTGGGAGGCAGGAAAATAAAGAACATTTTAATCTATACGTAAATACATTATGTTTAAATGTGGAAGGAAAATAAAGGCATCCCAGAAATGTCCATGTACTAACGCAGAATCTATAAATATATTAGATTACATGGCAGTGAGGGGATTAGATAGCAACTGAAATTAAGGTTGCTAATCAAATGAACCTAAGATGGGGCAGGTTATCTGGTGTGGGTGAGCCCAGTGTAGTCGAAAGCTTCTTTATAAGTAGTAGAGGGAGGAAGAAGGGAGAGAAAACAGAGATGGTGGCATTTCTGGCTTTTAAGATGGGAGAATGAGGCTGTGGTCCAAGGAATGAAGGCAGTGCCCAGATGCTAGAAAAATCAAGGGAACACATCCTCCCCCACAGCTGCTGGGAGGAACAGGGGACCTGTCCACAGCTGGATTTTAACCTTGGAAGTCCCACTTGAGACTTCTGACTGCTGGAACTGTAGGATAACATTACATAGTTGGTTTGTTTTGCATCACTAAATTTGTGGCAATTTGTTGCAGTAGCAATAGGAAGCTTGTACACTAATCCCACTGTGAGACTGATGACCGTAATTTACCACCAGTCTTACTAAACATGCCTGTGTTCTGCTCAACTGAAATCATAGGCTTGCATATGGTCTCTGTTTATGTGTGTGAAGGAGAATCAAAATTGATGCCAAAATAATGTAAATATTAGTCACATGGGTTTAGTTTAATCTTTGAAGTGTACGTGAAATTCAAAGATTATTAAGATTGTTTTCTTTTCATTATACGGTTGATAAGGAAGTGATAGCAAAAAAAGAACACAAATAGAAGTGATAATTTAGGAAGCTGGAAAAACAGCTTAAACCACAAAACTGTATATGACCAGTGCACACTTAGAGACATTGATTGATGAGCTGAATAGCTTCTGGCTTAACGAGAGTGTAAAATGAGACCAGCTAAGGTTGGCAAATTTGTAATCTCCTTGTGGAGAAACAGGGGAAAAGAAATCTGAACATAATAAGATTAATCTACTAAAGAGTCAAGACTTGATCCATTTGTCCTTGTAATTCAAAAGTTAATTTAAATATTGATTTGACATATTGCGTTAGCAACCACTTCTGATTATCATCACATCCCTGGCGTTCTCTTTTATCTGACATCTAAGATATTTGGTAATGCCTAGGTTTTCTCTTTTCAGAGCCAGGATGGCTTAATTTCAGTCTTGTATCTGTTGTCTGTCTCTGAGAAATCTTTCCCTCAGTACATCTGTGCACAGGAATAGCATAGATACACATACCCGTCATCCTGGAGAACATTTGTGCAATTTGCACAATTGCATGTTGGAATTAACATTTTTGACTCATTAGTTTGTTAAATTTTCTCTCCTCCCTTAATGGCACACCTTATTTATTTTCCCCTACAACCTCTGTACTGTCACTCATATGATTCAATATTTTAAATATCACCTCCCTTGATTTCTGCATTGCCATGTACAGATGATGTCTCTATACAGAAATAATAATTTTTCTGACAGTGGATGCCATATTATCTTTAAAATGTATAATGGCTGTGTAACTGACTTGTTAGTTTTATGAAACGATAATTGATTCTACTTTCTTGTCCCATATTAAAACATATAATCTAGTTTTTCATTTCACTTATTTACTGATAATAACAGAAAGAATGACAAGATATCCATTTTAGAAAAAATAATCTGCAAGAATGGAATGATGATAGAATTATGTGTAAAAATGGAGAAAATTATGGCCTTATAATACTCTATCTCATCATATCCTAACAGTTTCATTAATTTTAGGTATTTTTAACTAAAAATATTCTTTTCATCTTGGGAAAGATCAAAATATGAGACAAGAATTACATTATGTCTGTTTCCCAGTGACCGAATAAAAACAGTGACTCTCACAAGCACATATGCTAAAAATAAGGGGAAATTCATCATTACTAATAATTCTAAAATTATGTTTCTGATTCTGTAAGCATGTAATTTAAACTTGATATGGTGATATTCCATTATCACAAGGAATATTTGATATTCTCTGGGAAACTAAGCAGAAAAAATACTAACAGAAACCCCATTAAGCATCAAGCTTAATGAAGCAAAGTCAAAACCACTGGTGAAACATGTACACTCAAAGTGCTGTTTGTGGTCCCAAAACAGTAGGATTTAGAAGCGACTGTGAACATACATGAGTTCATCGAACAGAAAACTGTGTGTGGCCCTGCTTCTTCCTGACCATATCTCTTACACAGAATTTATTTTCCCATTTGGGACACATTTGAAAATTGTATTGAAATACTCATATAGTGAGGTTGTCCTGGGAAATCAAGACTTGGCAGTCTCCCTCTACCCATTATGAACAGTGTTCCCCCGCAGAGGGTTCCCTGAGGACAGATCAGGACATGACCGCAAACCTACCAGAAAATAACCCACAGGAAGCTGTGTTGTGCACTGGAGGTAGAGACCAGGCCAAGAGAAAACCAGGCATGGAATTTTAACCAAAATACATCAACAATTGAAGAAAATATGCAGTGCAGAGAAATAGAATGCTGCTGTTGGACTGGCAAAGTGGTTGATCAATCTAAAAAGATTCATGAGTTTTATTTCCCTCTAATCAGGTCTCGAGGTCTCTCTCTGGATAGTGGCTGTTAAGTGCCAGCCAGCTTGCTTTGATGGGGCTCTCGGGGTGCCCACAGTGAACCTTCCGGGGGTGCTTCCTCATCCTGGCAGGTGCTACCTAAGAGAACCCCCACGACCAGGTGTCCTGTCACAGGAAACTTGTTTATGCTGGCAGGTGCCCTTGTCATTCTTGTCTGACTCAGGCCCAGGGTATTCTTTCCAGACGCCCCTCACTAGGAGACCCTGACTGGGAGGAGAGTTGGGTTCTTGGGTATTGGTCAGACGAGTCCCAAAGCAGGAAGCATGAGAAAGCACATGGACTGACAGGACAGGAGACTCTCTGTCTGGTGACACTGGTCAGCATGCATAGGTGGTTGACATACGGAACTCGGCCTGCTGTACTGATATGCACTTGGAGCCAGTGGACTCGTGGTGGGAGGGGGGTGACAGTTTGGTTTTATGTATTTCAGGGAGACAGGAATTACAGGTCCAGTCTACTAAAATTAGGTCAACTTAAGGAGGTGCTCTGTGTAGGGAGATATACAGTGATGGGGGTTCTATTAGCTGCTGTGTGAACTAAAATAAAATTTTATTTTAATAAGTGGCTGACTGACCTGACCCCCTCTTGGAAAAGGGGATCCCTGAAACTATGTTGCCAGTCATGAGGAAGGAGACCAGACAGGCGTCATCATCCTCTCCCTTGGTAGACATGTGTATGTAAGTGAAACCTGCAGGTCCCCAAATACACAGCAAACTACTTGGACATGGTCATACGTTCTGTAGTTTGTCTCTGATTAACAGACCCTTATCTTAACTCAGCATTCCTTTTGGCTGACTCCTCATCTGTTAGAGCCTAACTGTTTCAGCCAATTGTCAGCCAAAGAATCTTTAAACCCGCCTAAACCTGCAGGCCCCTGCTTTGAGATACCTCACCTTTTCAAGCCAAACAAATGTATAGCTTTCAGGTATTGATTTATGACTTCACCTGTAATTTCTGTCTCCTCGAAATGTATAAAACCAAATTGTCACCTCACTCCTGCAATTCTACTTGCTCAAAGTTTCTTGGGTATGGCCCTGTTACAGTAGCCAGTGGGGACTGGAGGTAGTGGTGGAAATAATTGAAAAGAGTGAGTTAAGTTTTACTAAGAAAAAGGAGATTTTATTGAGAAAGAGAATAAGAGCAAGGTTCACCATAGACAGTGGACATCCCCATTCTCACAGCAAGGAAAGGGTAAAGAGGCAAAGGTTATGGCCAGTGGTTCTTTTATACTACCTGGGTCATCCTACCTCACGGTTCAGAGGTCACCTTGGAAGCTGGGTCTTACTGGACATGTAGGCCTCCCACAAGCCTCTCTCAGAGCCCATGGGGAGGCGACCCCATGATAATTAGTCTTGAGTCTGTGCTAGGTCACCTTCAAGACTCTATCACACCTGTTATTGGGCTGGAGCATCCTCTGCATCCGTCTGCAGTCAGTGCCAAGTTCTGACTGGTAGACAGTCAGGGTGGTCCCCCTGCCCCAGGTGTGAGCAATCATTTAGGACAGAATTGAGGTGGGTGGCTGTGAGGTGGAGGTCTGGAGGGCTGGCTCTGTCCTGCTTCCCAGGAGAACCCTTCCTGACTACCTACCTACCTACCTAACAGCTCTGGGTCATGGTCATCGAGTCTGGCTCAGAATAAATGTTTTTAAATTATCTTACAGAGTATGGCTTCTTTTCCTGAAACCCTGGCACATTAGGAGACAAGTTGACGCCTTGAAACCCACGTTTTCTGCCATTATTTGTGTTACTTACAGATCCCAGAGAGAAGAGGGCAGCTCTCCTGGGAGGGGGAATGAGAGAGAGAGAAGATCAGTGGGACTAAAGCTGTGACCAGGGCCCAGGACATTCTGTAAGCAGATTTTCTGTGGGGACTTGTAACAGGTGGGCTTGGTGTAGGCAGGCGTGAGCTCCAGAGTCACTCTGTGACTGAGAGGTGGTCTCTGTGCCTCATGTGCCCAGGCCCTGTGGGGGGCAAGTCTAGTAGGTCATATCCAGCTAGGCCACAGGGAGGGTGACCAGGAGGCAGCTACCATGGGAGTGGACATCAGGTCCCACACACTGAGGAATGGGGGAGCTGGACCATAGGGAGGGTCACCAGGAGGCAGCCACTGTGGGAGTGGACATCAGGTCCCACACATTGAGGAATGGGAGAGGTGCACAACAGGACACACGGTGACCAGACCGGCCACCAGCTGAGAGTGAAACTCCCAACAACACGGTCCCACAGGAGGAGGAAAGTGTGAGATCTCAACATGTCATGTCCTCCAGGTAAATGTGAATGAACAGTGAAGAGATCTGATATATATTCAATCACACATTTCAGGAACAGCAGTGTCTTCATAAAAACACACCAAGGAAAATTTCTGGACCATAAGCAAAGAGACAAGAATAGAAGACACTTTTTAACTATATAAACAACTGAGTTGAAAAGATAAGGACCTTTTAAAGACACTTTATTCCCAACTCTGTTTAAGAAATCCATTTAAATTTAATATGGCCATTTTACAGTGCCTATTTATTTAGCAGTTTTTCTACAGATTATAATCAATATCCTTAATTATTAAGTTTCTATAAAATGAATTTTATACAACCACATGTATGATGTGAAGTTCTCTCCATGTTACAGGGATTGCCCCATTTAAGGGACAGGGAACCCCAGTTTTCCTAGGCTTGGGCAAGTTCATGGAAGGGAACGCCCTGCCCTTTGGCCCTGGCTGGAGGGACTGCATTCATTCTTCAGTGATAACATTCATTAACATTGATAACATGTTTCCATCTGCCAAGTCCAGGCCAAGTATAATTCTCAAGACCTAATACCCCTAGATAAAGAACCCATGTAGACTCCCCATTAGTTCTTAACCCCTGCAAGAAGCTCTGGTGCCTTTTACTTCTTCTGTATTCCTTTCTAATAAAATCCTCTCTTGCCTCTGATCTGTTGTCTGTGGGTTCATTCCTCGAATCCTCAAGGAATTAACTACTGAAGAGTGAAATTCCCGTAAGATCCACATCTTTCCCTGTCTGTTGATTCTTTTGCTGTTATATTGTGGTCTTGAGTCTTTCCTCTGACTCTTCAAACCCAGTAAGACTAAGATCATAACCTAATTTTTTCCCCATAGTCTTACAATGTCACCTAAGTAGAACCCTAAACTCCTGTGCATAGATTGGTCTATTTGATCTACTTTTAGCCTTATTTTAAGTCCAAATATACCCCAATTCTAATACCCCTAAGTCAGTACTATGTAGTTTTAATTCTCAAAGTTTGATCTTTTTTCAATAGCAATTTAGTTCACTGTTCTCTTTTGTTTCTTTCTTTCCTCCTGATACACATATTTGTTCTTTTAAATGAATCTGGGTGCTATTGAAAACTCATTAAATAATTCTGAGAAAATTTTATTTGGCCTTGTAATCAATTTTTGTTTGTTTGTTTTTCTTTTTCTTGGCTGGGGCTGGGTTTGAACCCACCACCTCTGGCATATGGGATCGGCACCCTACCCTTTTGAGCCACAGGTACCACCCTGTTTGTTTGCTTTTTCCATAAATTTTTCCAGGTTTATAGCGTTGTAATAAATTGATAGATAAATTTGGGAGGAAATGTCTCTATAATTCCAAATCATTTTTATCCAAGGACCGTAAAAATACCAGAATTTCATTCTTCAGTAGGACCTTGGTCTCAGGGATTCGAAGAATGAACCCATGGACCACAGATCAGTGGTAAGATAGGATTTTTATTAGAAGTTAGAAAGGAATACAGAAGAAGTAAAAAGCACCAGAGCTTCTGGAAGGGGAAAAGAACTGAACTAACTGGGGAGTCTCTATGTGGGCTATTTTATGTAGGGCAGTGGTTCTCAACCTTCCTAATGCCGCAATGTATTTACATTGTTAAAAAGGGGTCGCGACCCACAGGTTGAGAACCACTGATCTAGGGGTATTAGGTCTTGAAATTTACACGTGGCCAGCACTTGGCAATAGAAACATGGGACAAAAGAATGAATGCAGTCCCTCCAGCTCAGGACAAAAGGTCAGGGCGTTCCCTTCATGCACTTGCCCAAGCCTAGGAAAACTGGGGTCCCCTGTCCAGCCTTGAATGGGGAGAAATCCTGTATCAGTATGTCTTTATATTTATTAGGTCTACATTTATGTAACTGAGTAAATTTTATATATATATATGTGTATATATATATATATATATATATACACATATACAGATATAGACATGAATATGGTTTTTAATAGATACAAATATGTATAGATAAGCATACTAAAGGTATATGTGTCCATCTCAAATAATACATGTGTGTAGCACATCTTATTCATTTATATGTTGTATGTGTGTCTATATGTTATTAAGCAGCTACCTTAAATTTTTCTTCCATTTTCTATACATTTTTTGGTTAAGTCTGAATTTTCCTCTAATACAAACTTGAATATTGATTCTAATTTTGATTCTGAACAAAATGGGGCCTGCTCCCCGGCCCAGGGGAGAGTTGCAGTGGGAGAAAGAAGCATTTTTATTACATGACCCCATGTAAGGAGAATGAGCAGCTGATGCTTGAGACCCCAACTCTCTGATGGTCGACAGGCCAGGGTTTTTAAAGGGAATAATACATTTCAGGCAAGGAAGATGGTAAATCAGTACACTGAGCTTTCACATTGGCTGGGGGTGGTACCACAGGTCACAGGTGGATCCAAGAATTTTTGGATTAGTGAACCAGAATCTTAGGATAGTTATGATTCTCCCCAGACCCCTCGTGTTGAAATTAGAAAAAAGAGCAGGAGTCAGAGTTCAATTCCTCACGTCCCCATATCTACATTTTCCAACCTGTGGGGTTTCTGGAAAATAACTCAAGAATGCATGCTAAGATTCCTGCCATCTTTCATTTTCCAAAGGAAACCAAAGCACCTTGTGATCCTTGCTTGGAGAATTGTTGCTATTCCCATTCACGTTCCAAGGCTGGCCAGGTGCCTGGGAACTACTCTCAGAAAAGCAAAAGGTTTTCCTTTATTTCCATACTTTGGCCCCCACCCTGGGCCCATAAGAGGGCTTCTGCTCCATCTCAATCTTAATATCAATTCTTGTAATTTCTACTTTGTTTCAGCATTGAATATTGTCACAGTTATCACACACATCATAATGCAATATCAACAATGTAACTATACAAAATATGTACAATTTTACCATTATTTTTGCCATTGAAACTTTTTATTCCTGAATTTAACTTTCTTTAAGGTGATAAAAATTTCAGTTGATGTTTTCTTTATGCATGTAAAAATTAATCCTTCTGTTTCCTCTGTCTAGATTTACATAGTAGAAAGTAAGAGTAAGACTTCTCTTTTCCTCTCCTAGACATACAAATGTGTATGGGGAATATCAGACTCTCTATGGCTTTTTGAGCCTTTGAATACGTGAATATAACCTTTTAACAAATACACGTTTGGCATGTATTAAGAAGCCCATATGTATTTTTTATTTGATCTGATTAATATATGATTATTTTTGCTATGGAATTATCTAATGTGAAATCACACTTTCATTTGTAAGGTGAAAATCTATTTAATCTTATTAATTTCTCATTCTAATATTTCACATATTTTTATTTCATCGGGCCTTTTTGTATCAATATTTGTAAGTGATATTTTACTCTGCATTTTTTTACAGTAACTGTTGGGTTTTAATGTTATAACTGTATTGAAAATTGGCAAGAAAATTCTGTATATTCGATAGCCATATGAAGCAAACCAAAATATTTCACCCGAAAATGTATTTCCTTGACATATTTCAAGTCAGCTATTCAGAAGGGCTGGAAATGCAAAAATAGCTTTAAAAGCTGTCTTCTGTGGGGAGGTTTGCCTCGAGAGAGAGTTTGCTCTGCCGTAGCCTGGTTTTCTCTGAGGCCCTCCCTTGGCAGACCTGGAGAAGTTTAGCTGAGGAGCTGACATTTTTAAAGGTCTGAAGGAAATATATATCATCTACCTTCTGAGGGCTGCTACCTGTGATCTTTCATTTATATAAAAAGACCACCTTTGCTATCCAGGTCTCCTCTTTTCTCTGTCCTATAACCTGTTTTGCCAGGATCTAAGCCTTTGTTCTTTCTGCATCCTCAAGATGGTACTGAAAAAAATACTGGGCAGCTCAAAGCAGTCAGAGCAATGTAAGGTGTATAAAATTCAACAGGCCTGGGGATGTCGGGGTCCCTTTGTGGATGCCACTTACCAGGGCCTGGGACTGGTTGGTCTCTGGTCCTGGCTTATCTAGGTTCTGGACACAGACTGCTAAGCTACCTTGCTCAGGAACAATT
>CAUYQV010176600.1:0-37630 GCA_963574575.1 Galagoides demidoff | reverse complement strand
TTTTTTTTTTTTTGAGACGGAGCCTCAAGCTATCCCCCTGGGTAGAGTGCTATGGCATCACAGCTCATAGCAACCTCCAACTCCTGGGCTCAAGTGAGTCTCCTGTCTCCGCCTCCCAAGTAGCTGGGACCACAGGCGCCCACCACAACGCCCGGCTGTTTTTTGGTTGCAGCCATCATTGTTGTTTGGCGGGCCCGGGCTGGGGATTTGAACCCGCCACCTTAGGTGTACGTGGCTGGCGCCTTAGCCGATTGAGCCACAGGCGCTGAGCCTACTTATTGAGTTTTAACAACCACATAAGTTAAAGTATCTTTTAGGCCAGATGTGGTGGCTCACACCTGTAATCCCAGCACTTTGGGAGGCTGAAGCTGGTGGATTGCCTGAGCTCGCAGGTTTGAGACCAGTGTGAGCCAGATCGAGACCTCATCTCTAAAAATGGCGGGGCGTTGTGGTGGATGCCTGTAGTTCCAGCTACTTGGGATGCTGAGGCAAGGGAATGGCTTGAGCCCAAGAGTTTGAGGTTGCTGTGAGCTATGACACCATAGCACTCTACCAAGAGCTACAAAGTGAGATAATATTTCCAAAAAAAAAAAAAAGTACCTTTCAAACCATGTAGTTCTTTCTGATTATTAACAAAGGATGAAATATTAATAGTGTTTATGTGTTAGGTATATTTGTGCCATTGTAAGCTATACTATAACTATTTAACACGTAAAATCTAAATGACATTTTGACTATGATAGGTGAAACATGTGCTTTATATTCTGAAGTAATTTCTTTCACGTTTCTTTTTTTTTTTTTTTGAGACAGAGTCTTGCTATGTCGCCCTCGGTACAGTGCTGTGGTGTCACAGCTCACAACAACCTCAAACTCTCGGGCTCAAGCAATTCTCCTGCCTTAGCCTCCCAAGTAGCTGGGACTACAGGCACCCGCCACAATGTCCGGCTATTTTTTTTCTTTTTGTTGGAGTTGTCATTGTTGTTTAGCTGGCCCGGGCTGGGTTTGAACCCTCCAGCCTGGGTGCATGTGGCTGGTGCCGTAACCGCTGTGCTATGGGTGCTGAGCCTCTTTTATGTTTCAAGAGATGATAAAAGAAAATACTGTTTATGCAGAGGTTTATGCAAAGATGTTGGGTAAAGATGTTTATCTGTTTAAAAGCTAATTTATTTTAATATTCTTTTCTTCAGATAACAAGAATAATTCTATTTTTTTGGAGAAACAAAGTTTCATGTGAATGCTTCCATGTGGGAAGGCTTTTTTGATTTAAAACCTTTTGGGGATTATAACATACTATTTGTTAAGTTTTGGGAGAACTCATTTTCCCCAATCAGATTAAGCCTTCTAAAAATAAATATTTTCAGCAGCAAGAATGGCATTGCTTAAAAATTGAATGGCATTGATGTCAAGATAAGCATTTAGGGTAGTTTAAACATATACTTGATGAAAACCATGTGTGTCTATAGAAACTGCCTTTTTTTAGTTTTCTTACACAAAGTTTATTTCTCTCTCTCTCTCTCTCTCTATACACACACACACACACACACACACACATATATATCTTTTCTTTTTTTGCAGTTTTTGGCCAGGGCTGGGTTTGAATCCGCCACCTGTGGCATATGAGGCCAGTGCCCTACTCCTTTGAGCCACAGGTGCTGCCTATCTCAATATATTTTTATGTTGCATTCAACATAAATCAAAATGAAACAAAATATATGTTTAATTGGCTACAAAAAGGGCCACATGAAAAGAAAAGAAAAATACTAGGTAAAATTTCACCAATAGAAAATTAGGATTTAGAGGGATGGAGTGGAGTTACAGTCCCATGGCAACCGCTTTTGTAGTTCAGGATATATGGGTTTTGTATGTATGTACCTTCAGAAATTATTATTGCATTTAGCTTACAATAGGGATTAAAATGGCATTTAAATAGATCACTAAATGTAACTCTTTGATAAACTCAACTTTTGGGGTGCCACTTTTAAATGTTACCTATAAATCAGTATTTGGGAAAATTTAACTTTCTTAACCTATTAATATAAGAAATAAAGTACGAAATATTAAACAAAAAAATGAAAGCAGACATGGTATATGGATGTGGCAAACATTGTGAATATGGTATAGAAATGTCTGAAATATTCATTTAAGGCTCTCAGTAAACAAACTTTCCTAGCAAATCACAATTTATCTCTCCTGGCTTTTATTTATTTATTTATTTTTTTGACAGGGTCTATGTCACCGTCAGTAGAGTGCTGTAGCATCAGAACTCTTGGCAACCTCAAACTCTTGGGCTTACATGATTCTCTTGCTCAAAAAAAAAAAAAAAGCGAAGAAAAGAAAAGAAGAAAATACTTAGCTTGCAGTTAGAACTTTGACCTTGGTTCTATTTAAAAAGAAAGGCACACCTCTCACCCAACCTGAATTTTACTTTGCAGTGTTCTAGAAAGTAAAAATCTCCAGGGTGCCAGTAAAGGGACAATTTGAAATACTAGTGCTTCAATTAATGTTGCCTCCTGGCTCGGCGCCTGTGGCTCAATCGGCTAAGGCGCCAGCCACGTACACCTAAGGTGGCGGGTTCAAACCCCCAGCCCAGGCCCGCCAAACAATGATGGCTGCAACCAAAAAATGGCCGGGCGTTGTGGCAGGCGCCTGTGGTCCCAGCTACTTGGGAGGCGGAGGCAGGAGACTCGCTTGAGCCCACGAGTTGGAGGTTGCTATGAGCTGTGATGCCATGGCACTCTACCCAGGGGGACAGCTTGAGGCTCCGTCTCAAAAAAAAAAAAAAAAAATGTTGCCTCTTTAAATTGGAAGCCCAGGTTAGGGCCTTGTGTCCTTCCTGTCAGTTAATGCCATTAATGCCATACATGTTAATACCATACACATGGCAATAGAGACATGTACTATAGTGGGGTGGCAGAGCTGATTCCAGCTTTAGTTTAGTAAACTTGCCTTTCTTCTTCTTCTTATTGTTGAAGATACCATCCTTCCCAGCAGCCAGAAAGCGAGAGCAGAGAGCATACAGGTGAGTAATACTGATAGTGGTAACAGCTTGCTTCATCCCAGCAACAAGTTTGTGACAGGCCTTAGTGGGTGACCGCTATGTTCACCTTAAAGTTCCAATACTTGACCTTTGGAAATCATGCAGGCAAGATTTGTAAGGACAGGACTCCACTGATCATTTCACTTTCTTTATTAGGAGAAAGGACTTCATGAACCCCTCTTTCACCTGTGTCAGATTCTGGTTCTCAGATTTGTTTTGAATAATCACAGGGAGGATGGAGGTGACTTCCACCTTACCTCTAATAGATCAACATTATGCTTTCAAGTAAAAGGAATATACACCAGAGGCTAATTTGTATTTTATATTGTCTTGAACATCTATTCAGATCTTAGAAGAAATGTTTTTGCTGATTTTTTTTTAATCACAGCTGTGTACATTAATGCAATTATGGGGTACAATGTGCTAGTTTTACACACAATCTGAAATACTTTCATCAAACTGGTCAACATAGCCTTCATGGCATTTTCTTAGTTATTGTGTTAAGACATTTATATTCTATACCTAATAAATTTCACATGTACTCTTGTAAGCTGCACTGTAGGTGTGGTCCCTCCAATTACTCTCCCTCTAGTTTTTGCTGATATTTGCCTATTTAATTCTACTCAGTACATTTAGAAATGATGTAATGTTTTCATTTTAATGACCATTTTATAGTATGTTGGAAACTATGCCTTTGCAGGTATTTAAATGATATAAAATTATAGATGTCAACTTAAAAATGAGTGAAGAAATACCTAGTTTCTTTCTTTCTTTCTTTCTTTTTTTTTTTTTTTGAGACAGAGCCTCAAGCTGTTGCTCTGGGTAGAGTACTGTGGCATCAAAGCACACAGCAACCGCCAACACCGGGGCTTAAAGCAATACTCCAGCCACCACCACCCAACGACCTGGGACCACAGGCACCTGCCACAATGCCTGGCTATTTTTTCGTTGCAGCCATCATTGTTTGGTGGGCCTGGGCTGGATTTGAACCTGCCAGCTCAGTGTATGTGGCTGGTGCCTTAGCTGCTTGAACCACAGGTGCCGAGCTGAAATACCTAGTTTCTTATGTGGGGATATATGAGTAAAAATTTTAAAGACCACAAGACACCCTCAAATTTTAAGAGTACCAGTAAAATCCCACCTTGACTCAGAGAAAAAAACATATTAAACAACATTTGTCCTTAATACCTTGATGTGACTTAATCAGACTGGAAGGAAACAGACCAGACAGGTACTGGTCACAAGTTTTTTCCCTTCTTGACTATAAAAACAGAAGGTTTCTCTTCCAAGATTATGCACTAATGGGATGTGTTTAACCCCTTTTTCTTCCTGAGACCTCATTAAAATAACAGTAGGAAAAAGCAGTTAAGAGTTACAGGATGCCTGTAATTCTAGCAGTCTGGGAGGCTGAGTCCAGTGGTTTGCCTGAGCTTATAGGTTCGAGACCAACCTGAGCCAGAGCGAGATGCAGGTGATAAAAATAGCTGGGGGTTGTGGTGGGCACCTGTAGTCCCAGCTATTTGGGAGGCTGAGGCAAGAGAATTGCTTGAGCCCAGGAGTTTGAGGTTGCTGTGAGCTGTGACGGCATAGCACTCTACTCATGGCGACAAAAGCAAGACTGTCTCAAAAAAAAAAACAAACAAAAAAGAGGTACAGGAGTTTGTTCTGAGGAGCAGGCCCAGCGTTGGAGAGAAACAGGGCAAGGACTATTTCTTTTCTATGTCAGTTCTTTAGTACCACTTGATTTTCAAATCCATCCATAGTTTAATAATAAATAGCAAGAAGAATTCTTTTTACCATTTTTATGTGAAAAATTAATGTTACACATTAATAAGAGAATATTTTTATAATCCTAGGTTGAAAGGGCAAGACACAAACCCCAGAAGTCAGAAAAAGAAAATATACAGATTTAACTTTATACTTAATAAAAATTAAAAATACATATACAGTAAAAGCCACCCATCATAAGTGAGATTAAGACAGTAATAGACTGTCTGTTGAGGACCTTACAGAAAGGTGTGGCTGTTCCGTGGACCTTTCTTTCTTCGCCTCCTCAGAATCTGAGGGACTAGTGGGGATGGGGGGAAATGGGGAGGCCGGAGGCCTGGGCAGAGATGGCTTCTGGAAGGCTCCTCTGAGTTCTTGCGGGCCTCTGGCTCCGACTGAGGACTATCAGCCATCCTCACTCAGCTAGGTGCTGAGATCTCAAAATGATCTTTTCTCTTTTGATAAAACTGTTTCATTTCCCTATGCCAGGGTGAGCTTAAACTTTCAACCCTTCCTCTGGTGTCAGGGCTGGGCTGGGCTGGTCTGGGCTGGATTCTGGCCGTGGGCTTGGAATCCCTGTAGGTTTTGCTATTTGCACAGGGGCCAAATGCCCCCAGAGCCTAGATTCTGGGAAACCCTTCCCACAGCGAACTCACTATCGCACTGACAAAACTTGGGGGAAATTTTTTCTTTTTGTTTTCTTTCTGCCACCTGGTCTAGAGTGCGGTTGCCTCATCATAACTCACTATAAACTAAAAAATGCCCAAGCTCAGACAACCCTCCTGCCTCAGCCTCCTGAGTAGCTGGAACTACAGGCTCCTTCTACCGTGCCCAGCTAATTTTTTTAGAGGCAGGGTCTTGCTCTTGCTCAGGCTGGCCTTGAATTCCTGGCCTGAAGTGATCCTCCCATCTTGGCCTCTCTCAGAGTGCTAGAATCAGAAGTGCGAGCCACTGAAACAGGCCTGTTTTCTTTTTCTAAGAACATGCCCCTCCCAGGCTGTCTAGAAGTTCATTTCCTGTAAGAGCTTCAATCTGGAAAGTGAAGAGTGAGAAGAAGCTGTCTCAGGACATGCCCCAAACATGCCCACCTGCAGCAACTAGCACCCTGGTTTCTGCCATACAGCGTGAGAGTTGGAATGGTGCTCCGGCTCCTTTCCCTGCTTTGCCCCTCACCACATCTGTATAGCCTGTCCCCAGTATGGGGGGGGCCAGACCTGGGCTTGAAGGTCACAGTGCTCCCTAGTAGGGCCACAATCTGCTAAAGGGGGCGGGAAACATCATTAGAATAAGAGCAGTCACCTCTTCCTCTAACTCTGCCCACTGCTGCATTCTAATTCTTTGAGATGGAAATCACTGAAATGCTTAACAGTGAAAAGAGCAGTGGCCATTGAACACTAAACCTTGTTCAGACCAAGGGCGGGCTTCACACTGCCCACTGCTCTCCCTCCCATGTTCAGCACTGTACCCTCTTGCCTGCAAATCCTGACACACTGACCCTCATCTTCCTGAACTGCCTTTCCTCATTCTCGCTGCCCATCCAAGCATCTTTCCTCCTTAAAGGAGCAGACCTAGTGCCACTTCCTCAAAAAGTTTCCCCGACTCTTCTAACTACATCTAGTTTTTCCCTTCTCTTAGCTCCTAACATCAGTGCCACTCATTTGGGGTATCTATACTAGTCCCCCCTCCGTACAAAGTTACTGAGTGCCTGCTATGGGCCTCTAGGGAGGCAAAGGTGACTTGAGCAGGAGAGAGCCAGTCTTAAACTCACCCTTGCTTAAACTGATCTCAAACTCCTGGCCTCAAGTGATCCTGCAGCCATGGCCTCCCCAAATGTTAGGATTACAGGTGTGAGCCACTGCACTAGGCCTGTTTTTTCTTTTTCTAATAACATGCCCCTCCCAGGGTCTGGATGTTCATTTTTAGACATGGATGCGTCTCAGCAAGGAAGAGTCTTAAGAAGTTCTCTGTTGTTTCAAGATAATTTTCTACTACGCCCACCTGGCAACCAGCACCCTGGAAAAAAGTAGTCAGATCCTAAGAAAAAGAAACAAACAATAGCAGAAAAAGTCCAGGGACATTTGCTGAACATAAGCCAGTATGGCAAAAATGCCAACAAAATATTGTTGCCGTGAAGGCTATGTTTACCAGTTTGAGGAAAATACTTCAAATTGTATATAAAACCAGCACATTGTACCCCATGATTGCATTAATGTGCACAGCTATGATTTAATAATAAAAAAAGAATAAATGAGACTATATAAAAAAATATATTGTGAGGTATGACTGAAAATGTATGATGCCCAGGAATTATTAATATCGTCATGGATTCTCTACATGAGCCCAGATTGCTACTGAAATATTATATCCAGTTTCAAACTAAATGTAACAAATGGAGAGGATCTTCTTTTGGGGGGATGCTTAGGTGATTCTCTTGCCTCAGCCCCCTGAGTAGCTGGGACTACAGATGCCCTCCACAACGCCTGGGTATTTTTTTGTTGCAGTTTGGCCAGTTTGGCCCCAGGCCGGGTTCAAACCTGACACCCTTGGTATGTGGAGCCAACGCTCTACTCACTGAGCTACAGGCGCCGCCCGAAATAGAGAGGATCTTGAAAAAAGTAAAAAGCAGCAATAAGGAAGATGCTAAACTAGGCAACTCAGAGAATAGAGAAATGGAGAGTTGAAACGTTTTAGACTGGCCAAATGCTTTTTAAAGTGATCTTTCATTGTTTTGAAGCATTTTTATTTCTTGAAAACAGAAGTATTTCTGTTTCACTCCCAGGGACGACCACACTGAAGAAAATAATCTAAATGAAACAAGAGAAATTTTGGTTGTGTTTGAGAAAGGATTTGTGATGAAATTGAAAAGAGCAACTTTCAAAGAAGGTCGCAGAGTTTCACTGACCGATACTTTAAGAGACTAACACCTGTCTCCAAGAGAGGTGACACTTCTCTGCCTGAGAGTAAGGGACCCCTGGCAGAATCCTGGTCGGTCATTCTGGGATTTCTGGGATTCATAGTTACTGTCATTTGCAACCGACCCCTACCGTGCCATATTGTGCACCAGAACTGCTCACAAAGTTGTAAGAGTCACTCTTTTCATTTTTTTTTTTAAGACAGAGTCTCACTTTGTCACCTGTAGTTGAGTGCTGTGGCGTCACAGCTCACAGCAATCTCAAACTCTCTGGCTCAAGCCATCCTCTAGCCTTAACCTCCCGAGAGTCCCGCCACAATGCTGCCACAATGCCGCTGGGCTATTTTTGTTTTTGTTATTTCATCCTGGTTGTCCCTAGGGCTAGGAAGAAGTGTCAACTGAGAGTGTCTGGCCAGGGTATTTCCTGGTGTGGCTTGAAGAGCCTCCCTGGAAGGAATATGTAAGAATTTGCCCGTGAGAGTGGCAAGCAGGCTTTTCTCTGGCTCTCTTTTCACAAGGGAGTGGCCTGTCCTAGTCTGTTTTTGTGGCTCTGTGTTCGTTAGTGGTTCCTCTTTCAATTCTTCCACCACTCAAAATACGCCGTTGTAAGCTCCAGCGGGCTTTCTCCAGAAGCCCCGAGACTTGCACAAACTTAGCTTGCAGAGCGCAAAGGCGGCGACAGAGTGCCACCCTCACCCTTGCGTGCTCCGCTTCTACGGCGACCCGGTAGGCCCACCGCGCCCCTCCCCACCCCCACCCCCCACGGCCAACAAATCCCCCCAACCCGTGCCGCTTCCCTCTCCACGGCCAGGCGAG
Source organism: Galagoides demidoff (assembly GCA_963574575.1). Lineage (NCBI taxonomy): Eukaryota > Metazoa > Chordata > Mammalia > Primates > Galagidae > Galagoides > Galagoides demidoff. The sequence goes on along the minus strand of CAUYQV010176600.1, from coordinate 29,099 downwards.
TCCCGGTGCCCCAACCCTGTATCACTCCCTTCCCCCCACCCTGCGCCGCTCTTGGGGCGACCAAGTCCAGGTCCCAGACCCTGTGCCTTTCCTCTCTCCGCGGCGACCAAGTCCCCGGACCCAGTCCCGCTTCCCCGGGACTACTCCCTGCCCCCGCCTACTCCCCCCCAACCCCGCCCGGCTTGCATCTCCCGGGGGGTGACAGGCTTCCCCTTTTCCCAGGGGAGAATGTTCTGGGCAGTCGGATTGGCCATTTCTGAACGTGCGCCTGGGGCGGAGGCAGTTAGATTTACCCCAGTTTGGGTCTATGCAAATCGTGTGTGAACAGGTTAACGTCATCCCTGCCCCCACCTCCCCACACCCACAAAGCAGAGGACTGTCCGGAAGCTTGGTTTCGGGTGAGTCGTGCTAAGTGCAAAGGAGTTTAAGGAATTACAGCATCCTGAGGCTTTGAGTGTGGGAAAGTTAAAAGGAATTTGCACCAAGGCCAGGCCGGTGGGTCACGCCAGTGGCTCAGTGGGTAGGGCGCTGGCCCCATATACCAAGGGTGGCGGGTTCAAACCCGGCCCAGCGAAATAGCAACAACAACAAAAAATAGCTGGGCGTAGTGGTGGGCACCTGTAGTCCCAGCTACTCGGGATGCTGAGGCAAGAGAATGGCCTAAGCCCAGGAGTTGGAGGTTGCTGTGAGCTGTGTGATGCCAGGACACTCTACTGAGAGCGATAAAGTGAGACTCTGTCTCTCAAAAAAAAAAAAAAAAGAGATAGAAGAACATAAATTAGGAGACTGAGTACGTAGAAAAGAACAGATTTAAGTACATTTTCTTATACCCCATGAAATCAGTCTCCCATTTCTGGGCATAGTTTACTAAGAGTTCTATCTAAGTGGTGTGGGTGCACACATTACTTTTTTTTTTCTTTTTCAAAGTCCAAAGTTTGATTAAGACAAGTCCCATGACGCATTTCCTCAGGCTGCAGCCAAGGGTTGATCAGCCAGCTTCCAGTATGTGGCTGAAGTAGGGCACGTTAACTACCTCAAAAGTTACCTTGGAGGGGTTGGCTGGGCCTAGTTTTGCTTTTCACAGTTCTCTTTAGCCTGTTGTGATGGATCTAGACTATAATTTCTTTTTCTTTCTTTCTTTCTTTTTTTTTATTAAGTCATTTGTACATAGGTCATGAATACATTTATGCCATTGTGGGATTCAATGTGTTGATTATTTGTACAAATTGGAGTGCTTACTTCCTACTAATTAACATAGCCTTCACCTCATTTACCCAATTACAGTGTTAAGACATTTGTGTTCTACACCTTATAGATCCAAGTTGTACTTGCAATATGCTCCATAGGTGTGGTCCCCCAATTAACCCTCCCTCTATCAATGTACCCCTCCTTCATCCTAGGCTATACAGTTGTGATTCATCTTTCATATGAAAGTGTGGTAGGCTACTATTTCTTTCATCTTCACTGTTGTGGGGTGGCCTGGATGATGGCATAGGTTGTTGGTTTGAGGGGAACCAGTTCTAATCTTTGACCTAGTCTTGATTCTTTGCAGAGAAAGGGTATATAGACATGAAAGACTAAATAGAACATAGTTAATTACTCAAGAGGAGATCTTCTTTGCTTCTCTTCTCAGGGCTTCTAAATGCCTGTTTAATTCAGTCTTTCCCAGTTCTTGTAGGAGCTTCTGCTAAATTGCAGAGGATTGAGTAGAGCCCTGTTATACATTATTTTATAAGGGGAGTATTTTAAATTTTATAAGGGATACAATTAATATTCAACAAGAGGCCAGGCCTGTACTCAATGAAATTTTGTTTCTTAGTGAGGGAATGTAGAAGTATTTTCCCAGAAATTTCTTAATTTTCTTTTATTTTAGGTGCATGTTTCATGTATATAACTTTTATAATCAACCTCAGATTTTGACATGGTAAAAATATTCAGTGAGGCATGAGTTGGTCAACCAATGTGACCACTGTATATGGTACCTAAACTCTTGAATTTTGTTCTAAAGTTAACTTATTAGCTTCTTGCACCAGTATGGCAGTGTCTGCAAGTGTTCATCTGGCTTCTGTATAATTTCAGCCACCTTGTATACGTTTGTGGGCTTTCTGGCTCCCTTACAGGACAGGGACAAAGTCAAGGTTGGGTTCAGCATAAGAGAATGAAACTATTTAGCAGTCACCTACAAATATCTGCAAGTTCTGGATTTCAAGGCTAAGGTTTAAACAATGAGAACATTAGTATTTCCACTTACAGACTTAGCAGGGTACTTAAGATAATATTTAGCTTCAAGAGTTCCTACAGAAATGATTCAAACTTCTGGATGATTCAAGTGAATATTCCTGAACATCAGTTGGGTATGGGACCACTTATAAGGCTGTATTACAGTTACACCATTTACTGGGAAATTCTAATTCAGTTTTTCCTGAGGTATCTATATAGATAAAGTAGATAATGTTTAATACTGTACAAATTTTTCCAGTATAGTCAACAGGCAACCTTTGTTGAGCCTTAAGGCTTTAGAGCAGTGGTTCTTAACATGTGGGTTGCGACCCCTTTGTAACAGTGAAAATATATTGCAGCATCAGGAAGGTTGAGAATCACTGCTTTAGAGTAAATATAACTATTTTATATAATTTTATGTTCTTTGGCCAGTTTCTTAGTCCTACTTAACAGATTAGTTTAGTAAACAGCTATGTCTCATTTTATGAGGTGGCATTGTAGACAAAGCTGGAATCTAATATAGGTGGGCCACAGTTTTTTCTGTTTGAATTATGTTTCTTTCTTTGCTTTCTCACTTTATTAAAAACAAATTATAGTAGAAGTAATTTAATCGCTAAAATAAACTGTACCTTTAGTATACTGAGTCTGATTATTTGCATAAAGTGCAGCAAGAACAATTATTAGCCATCTAGGCTTCTCTTCCTTTAAAATTCACTTTGCTGGCTTGGCACCTGTGGCTCAAGCAGCTAAGACGCCAGCCACATACACTTAAGATGGCAGATTCGAATCCAGCCCAGGCTGGCCAAACAACAATGATGGCTACAACCAAAAAAAATAGCCAGGTGTTGTGGTGGGCGCCTGTGGTCCCAGCTATCTGGAAGGTGGAGGCAGGAGACTCGCTTGAGCCCAGGAGTTGGAGGTTGCTGTGAGCTGAGATGCCCCAGCACTCTACCCAGGGGAATAGCTTGAGGCTCTGTCTCAAAAAAATAAAATAAAATAAAATAAAATTCACTTTGCTGGAATCTTTTACGAGGAATTTTAGGAGAGACTTGAAAGCCTTTCATGAGCCCAGGTTTCATCTGTGTCATTAGATACCTGTATGCATTGGGTAAATTCCTCTTCTCTTGAGGTCCCCAAGCAAATTTGGATTTCCAGACCTGTCAGAAAGCAACCTTCATTGGCTTGGTGCCTGTAGCACAGTAGTTACAGCATCAGCCACATACACTGAGGGTGGCAGATTTGAACCCAGCCCAGGCCAGCTAAACAACAATGACATCTGCAACAAAAAATAGCTGGGCCTTGTGGCAAGTGCCTATAGTCCCAGCTACTTAGGAGGCTGAGGAAAGAGAATCACTTAAGCCCAAGAGTAGGAGGTTTCTGTGAGCTGTGACACCATGGCATTCTACCAAGAGTGACGTAGTGAGACTCTCTCTCTCAAAAAAAAAAGAAAAAGGAAAAAAAAGATGTTACTTACCACAGATCAGGAAATATTATTGATGGGTATCTGGCCAGTTTTTCCAAGGGGGTTTTTATTTGCCTTATAAAGTCAACCTTAATTCCTTAATGCAATTGGGACACCTCTGAAAATGCTATTCTAGTCAAAGCCATGGTAAATAATCAGTGCCTTTATCATGTTCTATAGAATAGAAAGGATTCTTATTGAACTTATGCAAATAATTCTATTGTCAGAAATTAAGAATACTTACAAATGGTTTTTAAATTTCAGAGAAATCAAGGGGAGAGAAAAAAATAAAATGTTTCAAATTCTGCCTATATAAGTACATACATTGCTGAAAGTTACACATAGCTCAAAAGACAGAAAATGGTTTTCTTTTCTTTTCTTTTTTTTTTTGTTGAGACAGAGTCCCACCCTATGCTCTGAGCAGAGTGTAATGGCATCATAGCTCACTACAACCTCTGACTAGGGCTTTTTTTTTTTTTTAATTGAATGGTAACTATGTACATTAATGCACTTCTGGGGTACAGTGTGGGGTTTTACTGACTAGGGCTTTGAGCGTCCCACTGCCTCAGCCCTGGAAAATGCTGGGAAGCCACTGGGATTACAGGCACTCAGTTTTCTTGACTTCTGGAAAACAGAATACAGAAAAAATCAGCTGTGTTTTAAACAAAAAATCATAACAATTAGCTTGGTTCTCTGTAACAGATTTCTGTTTTGTTTGAAGTTGGGTTAGCAATACTCATGGTTATGTTAGTTTAATTAAAGTACTGGAAGTTTGTTTCTAGTCTAATGGTATTTAATCTCTAAAGTCATATCCAGTTATGAAAACATTTTCTGAGATGTATTAAAATTATTATTGATTGGCTGGGTGCCAGCCACATACACCCAAGGTGGCAGGTTCGAATCCAGCCCGGGCCCGCCAAACAACAATAATGGCTGCAACCAAAAAATAGCTTGGCATTGTGGCAGGCACCTGTGGTCTCAGCTACCTGGGAGGCTGAGGCAGGAGACTCGCTTGAGCCCAGGAGTTGGAGGTTGCTGTGAGCTGTGATGCCACGGCACTCTACCCAGGGGGACAGCTTGAGGCTCTTGTCTCAAAAAAAAAAAAAACTTAGCTGAGTATGGTGGCATACATCTGTAGTCTTAGTTTCTTGAGTGGCTGAAGTTAAAGGATCAATTGGCCCAAGAGATGGAAGATAAGTAAGCTATTATTGCACCACTGCACTCCAGCCAGAGTGATAGAGTGAGAACCTGTCTATTTTTAAAGAGAAGGAAAGGCTTGGAGCCTATAGCTCAAGCAGCTAAGACACCAGCCACATACACTGGAACTGGCGGTTTGAATCCAGCCTGGGCCTGCCAAACAACAATGACAACTACAACAAAAAGATAGGCAGGTACTGTAGCAGGCGGCTGCAATCCCAGCTACTTGGGAGGCTGAGGCCAGAGAATCACTTAAGCCCAAGCTTTGGAGGTTGCTGTGAGCTGTGACGCCACAGCACTCTACCCAGGGTGACAGCTTGAGACTCTGTCTCAAAAAAAAAAAGAGAAGGAAAGAAAGACATTTCTAGCTTTACTTGGACTTATGTAGATCCATCTTCAGTAGAAGTGCAAAATAATGTGTGAAAAGAAGAGCAGACAGTAAACTACAGAAAGATTGTTGCCTGGGTTGCTTGTTTAGGAATCTCTAGGTTCAGAGTACTTCATGGAACATTCACAGCAAATATATGCAGGCATTGATTACCACCATTTTATTGATGGGAAAACCAAAGGCAGAAAGTTAAGTTTTCTTGGTTCCCTGCTTTACCTTTACCTGCCTCTCCCTCTGAATGCATATATCAGTTTTTATCAGTAAGATGTTTATATCCATGTTCTAGGTGGTCTGGCCGTAATCATCGAGAGAAGATTGGGGTCCATGTCATCTTTGACCAGGTATTAACCATGGAACCTTACTGCTGCAGGGACATGCTCTCCTCTCTTGACAAAGAGACCTTTGCCTATGATCTCTCCGCAGTGGTCATGCATCACGGGAAAGGGTTTGGCTCAGGACACTACACAGCCTATTGCTACAACACAGAGGGAGGTGCGTGTGCTTGACTGTGGGGTGGGGGACACGAAAAAGGGTTGATTTGTCCACATTTTATTGCTTTCCATTTATTTCTATCCCATTGGTTACCTAGGAGGAAATTATATACAATAAAATCCATTACAAACAATTATGAAAGTTGGATTCAAATTTTGGGTATGTCACTAAGTAATAACATATGCTCATTCTAAGAATTAAAAAGAACTGACACATAAAAAATGCTTAGAAGAGCACCTAACACATAGTACTTGCTCAGTGTTGGAGGATATTGTAGTATTATTGATATTATTGATAGTATTGGTTATCTATAGTATTATTGCTGCAGTAATGCTTCTTTTATAGATCTCAGTTTCCTTCTTGATTGTGCAGAAATAAAAGTACTTGTGTAATATGGAGATATTGTATGAATCTCATGAGCATCAGCATATAATAAAGCTGAAGGTATTTACTGAGCACTTACTACATCGTTAATGCTTCCTTTATGTGGGAAGTAAGAGGATGCAAGGGCCCCTCCAAAGGTGATTTCAGTACTTGTCCTCCAGAGTGGAGCCTCCCAGCTACTGCACTGAGGCAGATGGGCTACACCTGTGTTTTCAGCAGTATACTGTTCTCAAACCCCTCAGCCCTTGGGGCAGCCAGAGCCTGTGAACAAATAACTGTTTTATTCATTCTAAATGCTCCTTTATCTCTCCCCTCTTTTTCCATTTTTCCTCTCCTCCTTCTTCTCCTTTTCCCATTGTCTCACTCCCAACAGCCTGGATATCTTTGTAGAAGGCCCTAATGGACAATGAAAAAGCCTGAGTAAAGTGAGGACAAAAATTATACTCAGTTGGTAGTTGAGACCAGTCTGTAGTATTGTAGTGGGCTTTGGTGGGATTAAAGCCAGGGGTTACAGAGAAGTCTGTTGGTTTCATTTACTTGTCCCCTACACCAATAATCAAGAGTTGGCTCTATTCAGAACTCCTCTTGTCTCTTTCTTCATCTCTTGATTTTGCCTGCTGTTTGGAAATGTAAGCTGGGTAGTTATTTTCTCTCTTTCTCTCCTTTGGTTTCCCAGGTTTTTGGGTCCACTGCAATGACTCAAAGCTGAATGTATGCAGTGTCGAGGAAGTGTGCAAAACCCAGGCCTACATCCTTTTTTACACTCAAAGAACAGTGCAGGGCAATGCAAGAATCTCAGAAACCCAACTCCAAGCTCAGGTGCAGTCCAGCAACAACGATGAAGGCAGACCACAGACATTCCCCTGAATGGGAGGCATGTATCAAAGACTGGCTTGCTTTTAAACTATTGGTGTCCATACATCTTTCCTCTTGTAGGAAATAAGGCTTATTGCAGGAACAGATTACTGGCTTTACCTCACTGGGTCTAGAGTAGAAGGTGCTGGATAATTCATGTATTACTATAAATTTTATAGTTACTTTCTCTTGAATGGATTTGGAAATTCCTTCTTTTCATAAAAACAAATCAAAAGGAATAACTTCTAAGATTCTTTCATCAGTTGTTTCTGAATCTAGAGAGATCTGGGTAAAGGAAAGAAGATAAGTTGATCATACCCATGCAGGAGAGCAGCCATGTTTTCTCTCCATTTTGTGATTCCCTGCTAATCAGGACCTCCTCCTTAAAGCACCAGAAGAACCCATCCAATGTGAGCAGCCCTGGACAAAGCACATGAGGAGGGGCCCTTGGCTGGCAGCTTGCTGGATGGTATTGATTCCAAGGTGGGAGATAAAGTATAAGGATTTATTCCCACAAAGGAAGTAGCCCTTAAAGGCTGAAAACATGCTTGCTTCCTTTTGTAGGGGCTAGCAGTTGAAGGGTAGAGTGAAATCCATGGAGCAAATTGCCCCACACAAAATGGGTCAGTTTTCATATGTCATACCCTCCCTGACTGCTGCTGTAATTGAATCATTCCACACCTCTGAGACTGGAATGAATTCTCCTTCATTCTAAAAATGGGGCAGTTCATACAAGGAAGCAGTAGACTAGTATATGTTCTTTGCTGCATGCCAAGCCTAAGGGCACTCCTGGCTATCCCAGTTCTTTAGCAGGTTCCTGGTTCAGGTCTAGGGCAAGCACATAGTTTGGTTTAAACTGCTCCTTAATCAGCTGTCTGAGGCTTTCTAGAACTCAGTTGAAGGTAGGCAGGGGTAGGCAGGGATAGCCAGTGGTCCAGGGCTTATTTGAATGTGTATCACCTGTTCTCACCTTGGTATAGCATGCAGCTTCTTAGCCTACAGCTTCTGTCCTGCTCCTGGAGAGCTAGAACATCCATGTCCACATTTGGTAGCTTTTGCTTTCCTAGGGAACTCCTTAGGAATCTACCCTCTACATGTTTGGACAATTTATTGTTGATGGCTATGGCTTGTTTCCTTCCAAATCTGTTAATTTCTACTCTTGCTTTACCCTTCTATACTGAATCCATCACAGAAAAAGCAAGAGTGCACTGTCCTTTACTCCAGTTCAAGTAAAATACATCTTTCTTTTTAAATTGGGTCAGTTTCTAAATAGAACGAAATTGCTTACATTAAAAACCCTGTTCCCTATCAGGCACCATTGAGTATTGAGTTTCCCCTCTTCTTCTTCTTTTTTTTTTTTTTTTTTTTTTTAGTAGACACTGCCCCTGAGGATAAGTTGCCCTTCTTAATCCTTCACTTAGACTCACCAGTGAAAGTGAATGCAAACCCTAACTCTCATTGCTGTGGTTGCTGCAGTGAGCCTCAACCTGTCACTAATAATGCTCATCTTTTGACTGAGTATATCATATTAATGTTTGAATTCAGGTAGAAGTATATTTGTCACTTGAAGGGAGTAGATGTGGAAGGGAGTCTGGGGAGGGGTGGGAAGTGGGGAAAGTGAGGCTAAAGAATGAGGGTTATAGCTTTAGCAATGTTGATGAGCCACATTTCCCGAACAGATCTGTAACATTTGCTGTTGACCTCTTCTGAGATGAACTCTCCCATAGGACCCACCAGGCAGCACTGAGACACGGAGGAAATTCAGACAAAAAATGGCTCACCCTGATAGGGAAGGAGTTGACTATAATTTAAATTAAACTTGCTTTTTCCAACACTGTGAGGTTTCTGTAATATTTAGCTTTTATTTGGAAGCGATAGCGTATGGCATTTTTTATGCTATTTATTTTATATTTTCTACTGCAGGCTTCTTTGTATAAGCTTTGCCTGGGTTCACCCTCTCCTGGACACTGTTTTAAAGTGTCACAGCTGCCCATGTTGCCAGAGGCTCTGATGTGAAGCTGTACTCTTGAGACCCACATTTATAAGTTGGCATGATTGGTAATGACTTTTTGTGGTAATAGAAAAGCCCCGTAACTGAAAAAAACACAAGGAGAGTAAAAAGGAAAAGAAACTATGAATTGTGCCTCATCTTTCATTGAACCCTATATTTATTATTCTAGAAAAAGATAACTTACAAGATAGAAAAGAACTACTAGAGAGCATCTCTTTCACCCCTCAGATTGTCTGGGGGGGAATACTTATTAATAAAAACTTAACGGAAAATTGAAAGAGCTTCAAATTTAATTTTTAAAGTAGTTTTATACCAAATATTATAAGGATTATTAAGCAGATCAAGAACTTTGTGAAATAAGTGCTTAAACTTCCCTGAACACTCATGTATCAAACTGATAAAAAATGAACATCAGAGTCTCCACTGAGCTACACACCTACAGAGGTGCCCATTGCAGTCACAGACACCTCAGGTGCCCAGAGGCAGCAGCATTAGACACTTAGGAAGTTAGTATTTAAGGAGAATTTTATTAAAGGAAAGAGTTCCCTGCTGCATAAGCCAATGGCTGTTATAAGGGAAATGTCCCTTTGCCTTTAATTTATTTACATATTGGGAGGAGATGAATGTCTCAGTTGCATCTTACCTTAAATTGAAACACTCTAAATAAAAGAAGATAAGAACCAGGTAGACATTGACTTAGATGCTACCAAATTCAAACCCAAGGTATCCTAACTGAACCTTAATTAATGGGCCTGCTTCTCTCCCAGGGCAAGTAGTTAAGAATTCTCTTCCAGGCTGGCGTGTATGCTTGCTGCCACAGCCAGCCAAAATGAATGCAACCTAGCCCTCAAAAAGGAGTTTTTACCTCAATCTGACCTGACCTTCATACTTGTGGTTGCCTCTAAGTATCTGTCTAGTGTTAAAAAAAAATTAGGAATGCCCTTGGCAGCCAGATACTGAAGCTCTATTAAATGGTGGGCAGAGCTCTTGCCAGCTTTCATCCAGCTCCTCTCAGGCTGGGGAGGGGGGCGGGGGAGGGCAGTGCCACAATGTAAAGAATTCCAGAGGTCTCTTAAAATGTCATGAATAAAATTGGAAACTGTAGAAGTGTTAATGTGTCCTATGGACTCAATAGCAGAGTTTATTTTTGTTTTTAATGGGCAAGGTTTCTAGAGTCAGTGATTGTATGAGTTCCCTACTCTGGCTATGCTTAGAACTCCATCCAAGTACAAGGGAAGAACCAATGAGGTGGATTAACTGGCAGTGGGGCATGCCCCAGTGCAAGCCCTAGAGAGTTCAACAGTAGTGCAGAATGAAAACTTGGTTGGGGAGGAGGGGGTGGGGGGTTGGAGGTAGGAGGGCAACAAGGGAGGGAGAAATGAAGTTTGTTTTACTTAACTGATAAAGCTTTGTGAACTAATTTTATACAATTCATAAAATTTGGTGCCTTGTATCCAATTATTGTTTGCATGGGATAGAAAAGATTAAGGGAAAGGATTCCTTCTTGTCATTTCAAGGGGCAAATGGGTCTGTGTAGTGTTTAAAGGACATTTGGGATCACAGGCTTTTAGACAGCATTTCATGTCATGTGTGAATGCAAATCATTCTTACCAGCAAATTCTGAAATTTTGTTGTAATGTCTAGATTCTGTATTTGTGACTATTCATCAAATAACTGCTTTTCAAGGCAGACTATGTACACCATTATTTTTCACCATGCTTTTCTTGTTCCAAACATTAATTTGAGCCTTTTCAAATCAGGTTGGGAGGCTACCCCTTCTTAAATGTATACTCCATCCCTATCTGGGATTATATTTTATGAATGGAAGGGTTGCTTTTCCAGCTAGTTGAGAGAGCACAAATGTTCAGAAAAGGCATTTTAGATTTTATCAAAACAATAATTAATGCTGGGCAACATACAGTAGAAGCCAAACACAAATGGTTCCTTCTGAAGTGGTACCTTCATTGGTTCTAAAGTTCTTTTGTACAAAAATGTAGGAAGCAGTGGAAAAAACAATCCCCACATGTGAACCTTTAGATCGTAAGACAAGCCAATGCACTGTGTAATACACAAAGGCAAATGATTCAAAAGGAAAGGCACAAAGACCCTGTCCTAGGCCTCCACACCCTTTTCCTGGCAGGTGCTGAGTGGCTATGGAAGGTGCTAAGACTGGAGGGCTATGACAGTTTAAGTTTTACACCAACCTGAAAGTTTCCACTGAACTAATGAGATGTCACCAAAAGTTGTTTATTTATTTACTTATTTTTTTAGGGACAGAGTCTTACCTTATTGCCCTTGGTAGAGTGCCGTGGCATCACAGCTCACAGCAACCTCCAACTCCTGGGCTTAGGTGATTCTCTTGCCTCAGCTTCCTGGGTAGCTGGGACTACAGACGCCCACCAGAATGCCCCGCTATTTTTTGTTGTTGTTGTTGCAGTTTGGCCAGGGCTGGGTTCAAACCCACCACTCTTGATATATGGGGCCAGTGCCCTACTCACTGAGCCACAGACGCTGCCCACCAAAAGGTGTTTAAAAAGCTCATTATTCAAAGCACACTTGATAATTGGGTCCCTCAGCCTAGCTACTCAGCAAGTTAGATGAAGAGGTATCTTTCAGGTAAAATTTCCCATGGACACTTAGTTTTTTAACCTGGTAAGTATGCAGCTCCCTGTTAGTTCACATTCTTTTAAAAATCAGCACTATAAAGCTGAAAAGCACCTTCTAAATAGGACTCTTGAGTTTTTATCTAACAAGTTTAATAACAGATATCTTGATTTAGGGCTATGACTTTAATCATTTTGTTTGTGTTCAACCTACACACTGCTTTAAATACGCCATAACTACTATAGCAGGGGCAAGCAGTCATTTTTGTGGATTCTTTCCATACTTCTGCCAGCATATTTCATGAAAATCTAACTAGTGAGAGATTTTCATAGTACTATATATCAACTAGCTAGAGCTGAAAAGTGACAGAATGTACAATTAACTCCCCTTGGGAAGACTGTTGCATTGGCAATGGTGAAAGCTGGCACTTTCATTTATAAAATTTGTCAAAACTTTTGGAAATTATAGATTTAGTGGTCTTATTTAAAATTTTTATCACTTTGAATAATTAGGCTAGTAAATGAAATTTTACCCAACAAACAGTAAACATTTTTTTTTTTTTTTGAGACAAGAGTCTCAAGTTGTCACCCTGGGCAGAGTACTGTGGCATCACAGCTCACAACAACCTCAAACTCTTGGGCTTAAGCAATTCTCTTTCCTCAGCCTCCCAAGTAGCTGGGACAACATGTGCCCACCACAACACCTGGCTATTTTTTTAATTGTAGTTTTCATTGTTGTTTGGCAGACCCAGGCTGGGTTTGAATCCACCAGTTCTAGTGTAAGTGGCTGGCACCTTAGCCGCTGAGCCACAGGCACTGAGCCATGCCTGCCCTATTTATAGTTCCTCACTTTTGCTTCTTGTAACCACCTCACTGCTCGAAAAACTCCCTGCATAGTTGAATAGTTAATCATGATGGTTCTAAAAACAAAACAAACAAAACTTCCTGCACCTAAATTCCTATCTCAGGGTGTGTGCTAGGGGAACCCAAACTAAGACTGATATTCTTCATCTGGTCACATCTTTTTGTTAGTGCCAAAGTTGAATATTCATCTATATAAAGCTTATTTTGCAGAAATGACTCAAGATGTTTTTCAAGATGCTGGCTAATGTTATTATTATTAGTAACATTATTCTGCTTTTCTACAGATACTGAGAAGCATTCTTTTCACCATTTTTTTTAAAGATGTGGAAATCCAGATATTCTCTTCAATCATGTTCAGATTGAAGACATCAAGGAACTCAGTTTAATCTCTTTGTTAATTCAGAAGGATTCTCACAGGACTTCACAGGTCCTTAGACTCATTATTTTGATATGATTGATCTATCTGCCATTTCACTTAATTATTAAGGAGTCCTTTAACTCTCCCCTCCCTAACAGCTCTAACTTGACGTATGTTGCCACTCTAAAAAGACTTTAAAAGAAGTACTATTCTTTGGCCAAAAGCATTATAAGTAGCTGCATTCTCCTACTAGAATTATCCCAATGTTAAGCTTGAACACAGAAATAGAGACAAAGGAGTTACTGGATTATATCCATATGGTACTATGCAGGTTTAATTTGTTGCCTCTGTCTTGTAAAAACATAATATATAAAGCATAAAAATGAATTAAGTATGGTTGTTTGGATTTACTGGCTATTTTGAATCCAGACAGAAGAGAGCTAACTACAGAATTGCCTTTCTTTTATGAACTGATATAAAATCAAAAATCTTACTCATAATTTTAATTTAAATCAGTACATTTAGGGAAGGGACAACTGAAACTTTTCCTGTAGAATAGCTTGTGGTTTTTGTTTTGTCTTATTTTGTTTTTGATAAACATTCTTTTTTAAAATATTTCTTTATTTGTTTGTTTGTTTATTTTTTGAGACAGAGTCTCACTTTGTTGCCCTGGGTAGAATGCCACTGAGTCATACTTCACAGCAATCTCAAACTCCTGGGTTCCACCAATCCTCTTGCCTTGGCCTCCTAAGTAGCTAGGACTACAGGCACCTACCACCACACTTGGCTAGTTGTTCTATATTTAGTAGAAACAGGGTCCTGAGCTCAAGCAATTCACCAGCCTATACCTCCCAAAGTACTAGGATTATAGATGTAGCCACCACACCCAACCTTGACAAACATTCCTTTAATTTATTCTCATAGAATTCAGAAAAATAACATTAGTATGTAGTTTACAATAACAAATAGAATCAAAGTGTTTTCCTTATAATTAAAAGATTTTTTCTAAAAACAGTCTCTTGGGTATTTCAAGGTATTTCATGGTATGTTTCCTATATTTGATAATATTACAGATTTATTTTAAAAGATTGTAATGCTTTGGGCAGTGCCTGTGGCTCAGTGGGTAAGGTGCTAGCCCCATATACCGAGGGTAGTGGGTTCAAACCCAGCCCCAGCCAAACTGCAACAAAAAAATAGCCGGGCATTGTGGCAAGCGCCTATAGTCCCTCCGACTACTTGGGAGGCTAAGGCAGGAGAATCACCTAAGCCCAGGAGTTGGAGGTTGCTCTAAGCTGTGACACTATAGCACTCTACCAAGGATGATAAAGTGAGACTCCGTCTCTAAAAAAAAAAAAGAATATAATATTTCAAACTGAAAATTTGGGGCCAGGAACAATGCCTATAATCTCAGCACTTTGGGACTGGAGGATTGCTTGAGGCCAGGAGTTCAAGACCAGCCTAGGCAACATAAACAAAAACAAAAGAATTAACAGGAGATGGTGGCACACATCTGCAGTCCTAGCAACTCAGGAGGTTGAAGCAGGCAGGAAGATTGCTTGAGGTTGAGGTCTCAGTGAGCCAGGATGCTATGATCATGCCACCATACTCCAGCCAGGGCAACCGAATAAGACCCTCTCTCAAAAAGAAACAAACAAAACAAACAAACAAACAAAAAAGATCCTCCTCCAAAAACTTGAAAAATTTGAAATATAGTGATTATCTTTCCCTTTCTTTGTCAGCCTCATTCAAGTACCATGCATACATATCCAAATGAGCTTTGCCAATCTTCTTAGTCTCTTGCTCACATAGATTTTTGCTTACATTGCCCAGAAAATAAAGAATATGTCCCATCAGAGTATTTTTTCCCAGCATCAAATTGATCTGAGGAAAATTTACTCAGAATTAATACTGGTACGTTTCCAAATGTTCAACTTGAAGCACTGCATGAATGCATTATTCAATAGTTTATGTCAGTGTTTAGAGTAATAATGTCAATTTTTATCAAGTGATAGATAAGACATTAGATGGAGGAAAAAAACGAGTACATCTCTTTAGAGAAGGGAGAAATGTCCCTGTTTCTTTGGCTTTTTATTTTTTTAAGACAGAATCTCACTATGTCACCCATTGCCTCATAGCTCACAGCAACCTTAAACTCTTGGGCTCAAGTGATCCTCTTGCCTCAGCTTCCCGAGTAGCTGGGACTACAAACACCCACAATGTCTGGTTATTTTTAGAGATGGAGTCTCGCTCTTGCTCAGGCTAGTCTCGAACTTGTGAGCTCAGGCAGTCCACCACCCACTTTGGCCTCCCAGAGTGCTAGGACTACAGGTATGAGCCACTTCACCCGGTCTATTTCCCTAGTTTTTGGAAATTAAAATTGTCAACAAGAGAATTTCAAAATGGTCACAAAGTGAAATTGCCACAAGCAAGTCTAATGATCTCCTTAGTCATGGGGCATTATTTCTCCCAGGGTGACTAGAAAGCAGCATGGTGCAATGCTTCTTTTATGTCCCTTACACCCACATAAAAACTCAGATAGTTGGCAGGCTAAATCGGAGGTGACTGTCAATCCAGAGCAGCAAAGGGCATCTCCAGAGACCACTAAGTGGAGGAGCTGCTTCCCTCCTGTGGCTTCTCTAGTTCTGTTTTCATGTCTATCTGCTGCCTCAGCTTGTCAGAATTTTTCACTGGAGTTGGTGTTCAATTCTGCTCAAATGGTGTGGGGTGGAAGTGGTGATTTAGAAATGGTCTCAAGAATATCAGAAGAGGCATTGATTGTTCACTAGGTGGTCCTTTTTGAGGTGTGTGGAAACTATGGTCATTTTCTTCAAAAGTTACACTTCTAAACCATAGCTTGCTTCTCTCAGATACTGTCCCTTTAGCAACTTTCAGCACAACTTGAGAGTCATTCAAAACAATTGGGAACCTGCTGATTTTCCTTCTATCTTTCCTGTTAATATTGTTTCCTCAGGCTCGTCCTTCCAATTCTGTGTTTTATATCGTTCAGAACCACTGACAAAATCTTCTATACATCAGACTTGCTCTTTAGAACTGCTTCAATGAGTATTTCATCTGGCACAGCACCTCCAAGCCCTTCTGTCATGTGACTGAGGCACAACTGAAGATGAGCTACACCAATCCACTTAGCTGATGGTTCCAAAGGGAACTGGAAGAGTCTTTCATATCTTCACAGTCATATTCTTCTGCAGACTTCAAGAACAGAAGCTTTGTCATATGGTAAGTAAACTGAGCAGCAGTTAAAGGCCAAATGTAATAATCATCCTCTACAGAACGGCCATAGAGATTATCTTCAAAATCTTCATCATAGTTATAGACTCAGATATTCCAATACTGAGCCATGGCACTGGGAAGGGTTTGCCACAGTCGCTTCCAAAACACCCCGATTAGATCCTGATGAGGCCTGAAGAACACTCAGGTACCCTTGACTTCTAGCAGGCCTCTGTGCTGAGCATAAGGAAATAAATGAGCTGTTCTTTGTGATGATTTTTACTACAGAATTAAAGCACCCTTTAAGAGCTAAACATAAATAATTTCAACCACTGAATCTGAATTCTGAGCCTTACTTCTAAATCTCCTACTAGAACCATCTAACCCATGAATGTGTTAGCAAGTGAACTGGCTGTCAGTACCTGAGACCTGGGAATATACCCAGTCCCCCAGGGAAGCTGGACCCAGAGGTTGGAAGACAGCACTGTGGTGGCCTAGCATCTCCAATGGGAAACAGATGCTCCCAGCTGTCGCCTGCCATCAACCTGCTCACCAAATGTTTTCAGCCCTGGCTCTTTCTGGACAGATCCAGCTGTATAAACACGCTTTTATCAGTAAGGCTGATGGTAGGCACAGCCAAAAGATCTGTTTTGTTTTCTATTAGGAGAGCCTGTCTGTGCTGAATCCACAGTTTAACTCATTAGAATAACACTTAAACAAAGGTGGATTTTTTTTTCTTCCTTTCTTTTTCTTCACAATTTTTAGCTTCTATTTTCTTTGCTACCACCATTCTGGGAGTAGTATTAACTGATGGCTAATCTATTGGGAGTTGGGGGCAAAGGAAATGTGTTTGAAATAAGAATGTTACACAGAGAGGTGGAGTGGCAGTATGAGAGATCAGGATGATTGAATGGCAGGAATGTTGTTGGGAGTACCATTTCACCTTGGGCTTTATTTTCCTTTTTTTTGGTTAAATGAAGGAGTTAGACTTTGTTAATCTCTAAAAACTTTCCCATTACTAACATTTTAAATAATTAATCATTTTATGGCTTCTATACACATTCTTTCATTCAACAAATATTTTCTGATTAGCTAATATGTACCTGGTAGTCTAATCAGCACTTATAAAATATTTATAAAATAATAGCAAGAGAAGATTCCTTAGAGAGACCAGGCTGTGGTAGGCATCTGTTTCCTTGTCTCTCTCTAGCATCCTTTTTGCTTCCTGGTAACAATAGTCTTGAATCTTGGGAACTGATCCTTCCCCGGATATGGCTCTGCTGGGTCTTCCATTTAGTGGCAGGCAGCCCAGGTATGAGTACACATGATCCAGACCTAGCTCATCACATACCATCCCCTGGGCTGTAAGTCTTATAACTCATGGAAGGCCCATCCAAATTCTTCCCTGAAATCTTCGTAACGATTTTTGGAGAGAGGACTTTATTTATTTATTTTTATGTGGGACGTCCAAGTAGGAAAGAAGTAATACCTGTGGCTATTCTCTTTCCCTATTGCATGGAGAAAGTCCATCTGAAGTTGGAAAAACTAAGGCCAACATATGAAGAATAGAGCCAAGAGATGGAGAGAAATTTCAAATGGCCTGGTTTGAAGCCCCCTCCCTCTCAGCTATAGGTGCCAATCAATCTCTCTCTCTCTTTCTCTACCCCCTCTCCAGTTTGAGACAGGTTTATGTCACTTGCAAGCAAAAGAATCCTGAATAATACATAGTCAAACAATATTTTTGTATAAGGAAACTGATTTTCACAACATTTGGGATTTGCCTAAGGTTCACTGGTGGGTAACAGAGTAGAAATCCAATCATAGATCTCCTGACCAGTTCTATTATTTTCATCTTTCTTCTAACTCTCTATGATGAAAATTTCAAACATATGGAAAACTTGAAAATAAAAAACAATGCAAGCATCTGTGTACCTATCACCTAGATTCACCATTTATATTTAACTATACTTACTTTATCACACATCTATCCACTTTGCTGGGCCCAATGGCTCATGGGTGTAATCCTAGCACTCTGGGAAGCCTAGGTGGGTGGATTGCTTAAGTTCAGGAGTTTAAGACCAGTCTGAGCTAAAGTGAGACTCTGTCTCTACTAAAAGTAGAAAAACCGAGGCAAGAAGATTACTTGAGCCCAAGAGTTCAAGGTTGCTGTGAGCTATGATGCCATAGCACTCTACCAAGGGTGACAGCTTGAGACTGTCTCAAAAAACAAACAAACAAAAAAAAAAACAAAACTATCCACTTAGCCAATGCCCTATCCAGCCATAGACATATCTATTTTCAAATGAATTTCAAAATAAACAAATAAAATGAATTTCAAAGCAAAGTGCAACCAGCTCTCTTTCTACTGTGCCATGCCTCCGCCTTCTTAGGTATAATGCTATGCTGGGTAAAGCTCTGCTAAGCAAGCTAGCTTATCCTGAGCCATGTATGAGGACTCTTCATGGTGGAGGACGCAATCAGGAATGGGAAAGGAAAGGCTGGATATGATGGTTTATGCCTATAATACTAACACTCTGGGAAGCTAAGGTGGGTGGGTTAGCTGAGCTCAGGAGTTTGAGACCAGCCTGAGCTAGAGTAAGACCCCCCCCCCTCTAAAAATAACTGGGTATTGTGGCAGGTACCAGTAGTCCCAGCTACTCAGGAGGCTGAGGCAAGAGGATCACTTGAACCCAAGAGTCTGAGGTTGCTGTGAGCTGTAACCACACTCTACCAAGGGTGACAAAGTAAGACTCTGTCATTAAAAAAAAAAAAAAAAAGGAAAGGGAAAGGAGGAAGAGGATTATTGGGCTGTGAGTCAGGGTCCTCCATATATAAGGGTGAGTAAATAAAGAAGTGAAAATATAAGTGGGCAAGAGACTTTTTGTTAGTGATGAGTGTCATAAAGAAAATTAAGCAGAATTATGTCATAGAGCATATCTGTGTGTTAGAGAAATGATGTTGGATAAGACCAGGGTAGGCCTTGTAGAAAAGGTGACATTTGCATTATATCTCAATGAGGAAAGGAACCGGACCTGTTAAAATCTGAAAAAATAAGATTCTGGCAGAAAAAAAAAAGTGTAAGTACAAAGGTCCTAAGGCACCCTAGCAACAGAAAGAAGCTTGGCAAATTGTCTTCCATCTTCTCCTCATCATGATCATCACCTACTATCATCAATATCCTCATGTAATTAGAAGAGCCTGTGGCACATTTAAGAATTAGTCATTACAATTTCTAGGTGAGTAGAATCCTTACATCTTGTTTGTGCCTCTGTTGGCTAAGTGGTATCTCAGTAATCAAAGTTGTTATACAAACACTAACAGCTCTAAGAGTAGTTTTGCCACACAGGAGCCTCATAAGTCTACAGAAACAAGCTGGTCCTTAACAGGAACATGCTGGTCTTTTACAAATTTTGCTGGTCCAAAGAGCAGGTTCAAATCACATCCCAAATAACACATGGTTTCTTTCTTTCTTTTTTTTTTTTAAGAAGCAGTCTCAGTTTGTCACCCTCAGTAGAGTGCTATGGCATCGCAGCTCACAGCAACCTCCAGCTCTTGGACTTAAGCAATTCTCTAGCCTCAGCCTCCTGAGTAGCTGGGACTTCAGCCACTGGCCACAATGCCTGGCTATTTCTTCATTGCAGTGTGGCCTTGAACCCACCACCCTTGGTATACGGGGCTGGTGCCCTACTCACTGAGCCACAGGTGTGGCCCCAACTCATGGCTTCTTATGCTGCTCTTTTAACATCATAATGAGCATGATGTTGGCCAAATAATTGCTAGTTTATCTTGTATAAATGGCTTAAGTATATATTTTAGCATTAAAATAATCCAAAACCAACATTTTCCACTGTTTTTAAGTTCCTTTTTAACCTGGTTATAGTGGAAACCAGATTAATTTAAAGCTTTATAAGTAGTGTCTTAATCTTCCAAAGGACCATTCTGCCCTCAAGTGGTTCTAAAATCCTAAAGAGATGGGCCTCTTCAGTTTCTTTTATCTTCAGTAACTGCTTCTTTAATTGTTGAGATACTTGCTCAAAATACACCAGAGAAGGGCGACACCTGTGGCTCAGTGGGTAGGGCACTGGCCCCACATACTGAGGATGGTGGGTTCAAACCCAGCCCCGGCCAAACTGCAACAAAAAAATATTCAGGCGTAGTAGCAGGCACCTGTAGTTCCAGCTACCTGGGAGCCTGAGGCAGGAGAATCGCCTAAGCCCAGGAGTTGGAAATTGCTATGAGCTACGTGATGCCACGACACTCTACCAAGGACAATAAAGTGACACTCTGTCTCAGAAAAAAAAAAAAAAAAAGGAAAGAAAAAGAAAATCATTGCTTTAGAAGCTAGAAAAGGTGAGAAAACAAAGCCTCCCCTACAACATTCAGAAAGGAGTACAGCCCCATCAACACCTTGATTTTAGCACAGTGGTTTCATATCGTAAATAATAAATTTGTGTTGTTTTAAGACACTAAATTTGTGGTAATTTGTTCCAACAACAACAGGAAACTGATACACCATCCACTTCCCAGGTTCATTGCTGCATCTGAAAAAACTACAAAAACTTTTCACGTGTCACAGGTGCAATCCATCTGTTAAGCACTCAGTTTTCACTCCCCTCACGGTATTTGAAATGTCCTGCCCTTCTTTCTGGCTGTCACCAGGCCTTCTACATGGAAGCTTTGCTGCATGTTGTAAGTGCCATTGCTGTCTTCTGGCCTCAGTACAAAACTAACACCAATGATAGTACTTTCGAGCTTTAAAGTGTTAGTTCCTCTTGCAATTTACACTTCAGTGTGTCTGGCATCCTTTTCTGTTTCCCTTTCCATTTTATATTCTGTTCAATTTGAGACTTTGGAGATATGATGTTCCACTATGATAACCATAAAAAATGAAATACAGATGGGTTTGCAAAGACTGGAGGAAATTCACCAACTCCTCTGGACAAGATATATTAAGATCAAAGACACAGAGTGATGACATCAGTATCACCAAGGCCCTAAGTAATGCCATATGCATTTACTCACACCCTAATTTATTCATGTATTCATTCAGTTGAATATTAACGAATATTCATCAAGTGTCGTCTCCAACCATGTGTCAGGAACTGCCCTAGTAATTGGTGATTCATCTCTAACAGAGATCTCTCTGCCCTTGTGAAACTTACATTCTGTCTCAGGGAGGTAGACAATAAACTAGATAAGTAAATAGTATTTGTAACAGGTTGAAGATGATAAACGCAAAGAGATAAGAAGAACAGAGTGTGAAAGATGAAGTAGGGGTGCGGTAACTTACATCAGATAACAAGGTAAGCCTCATTTTTAAAAGAAACATTTGAGAAAAGACTTGAGAAGTTGAAGGAACTAGTCATTTGTGATAGAGAAAGCAATCAGTTCGATGGCATGAGTCAAGAGCAGCTTTGGAGGGGTCCAAGAGTAGCAAGGTCAGTGTAGCTGGAGCAGAAGCAATGGGCAGAGGGCTAGGAGATGAAACAGAGGAAACTGAGGGGGAGAACTTTGACTCTGAATGAAATAGGGAGCTATTACATGTGACATAACCTTATTATTGTCCTAGTTGCTGAGCATCAACTGCAGAGAATCAACACAGAATGCAGGGCACCATGCATGAGGCAACCTCAGTCACTGAGATGAGAAATGATGGCAGCTGGGGCCAAGGTGGTGGCACTGGTAAGAAGTGATTGGATGATGGTTATATTTTGCAGGTATAGCTGACAGGATTTTCTGTTAGACTGGAAGGAAATGAGGATAAAAGATTTCAGGAAGTAAAGGATAAAAGATGACAAGATTTTCCGCCTTAGCAACTAGAAGGATGGCATTTTCAGTCATTGAAATGTGGAAGACTATGGATAGAAGATGCTTTGTGGGGTAGGGAAATATCAGAGAGTCAAGTTGGGACATGTTAACTCTGATACATCGAATAGATATTCAAGTGGAATAACAACGAGGCCGCGGGATATAAAAGTCTAGAATTCAGGAGATATTTCTGGGTTGGAAATATATATTTGAGAGTCATAAGCATATAGTTCATACTTAAAGTCAGGAGAATAACAATGAGATCACCTAAGGGGCTGGGTGCAGCTATGTGACATTCATCCCTAAAAGGTCAAGGACAAGAACACAGAAGGAAGATTGAGAAAGAGGAGTTAGTGGAGTAGAAAGAAAACTAGGAGAGTGTGGAGCCCTGGATCCCAAATGAGGAAGTATTCCCAGAGGAGAAAGTGATCAAGTTAGATAAAGACTGAGGATTGTCTGTTAGATTTGGGAACATGGAGACTATTGGCTGGAGCAGTTTATTGGTGTTCAGGTGCCAAAACCTAATTTGAGAAAGTTTAGAGGAGACTGGGAGGAAAACATGGACAGATCTTTTGAGGAGTTGTATTTATCTATATTTAATATCTTTTTTTTTTTCAGTTTTTGGCTGGGCTGTGTTTGAACCCACCACCTCCAGTATATGGGGTCAGTGCCCTACTCCTTTGAGCCACAGGCACCGCCTCAGACGTCCTCACACTACGGCCTATGGGTTACATGGGGACCCCCCCTAGGACATTTATCCGGCCCGCCGGGTGTTTTTGCTGCTGCTGCCTGTCCTGCTTAGCAGCCGACTCATCCTCGGGCCCACAGTTCAGCTCTCCAATGGTCTGAGGGACAGTGAACTGGCCCCCTGTTTAAAAAGTTTGAGGACCCCTGATCTATATTAAAGAAAAGCAGAGAATGAAGCTATAGCAAGAGAAATGAAGTCAGGAGAGTGTTTTACAATGGGAAAAAATAACAGTGTGAATAAATATGCTGATGAGAATAATCGAATGGAGAAGGAGAAAATGATGATTTTGGAACACAGGGAAGAATTGCTGGAGCTATGTCTTGAATAGACTACAGCAAATGCTATAGGGCAGTGGTTCCTGAGCCTTCGTGTGACTCAGAATCCCCCAGAGGGCCTGTAAAAATATGGATTGTTGGACCTCCAGCCCCAGAGCTTCTGATTCAGTAGGTCTGGAATGGAACCTAAAAATTTGCATTTCTGATGTTTCCAGGTAATCTGCTAATACTGCTGGTTTGGGAACCACACTTTGGGAACCACTGGTACATAGAGAAGGGGATTGTTGGCTTTAAATAGGAGTCTACCTGTCAATCTGTAATAGCAGACTCATTCATTAAAGTAGTTATGTAAAAGGATTTGTTTTGGAAAGATGCAGTCAAGAAGACAAAAACAGTGAACATAGCCATTCTCTCTCTTAGGACATACGATTCATCAAGAAGCTGGCAGTGCTTTCGATGAGAAGTCACTCAGGATAAGTCGAAGTTTGCAGGCACACTACCTTTACCTCCTACTAGCTGGGCCATTTTTTTGATGACCAGCCAAGTAAAAATACTTAGTTCACATAATTACTCCTTTTACATGACCAGAACACCTCAGTGGCCTCTCCTGGCTGAGCTTCTGCTGCATTCTTGGGAGTCCCAGGTGTATCACACTACAAGATTGCTCTTTCTGATGCATGTTCCATAACATAGCAAGGGAGCCTAACAATGTGATTTTGTTGTTTTGCTGGCTAGCATTTGGAGTCATGATTAGCTGAGGGCCAAGCCAAAAGCCCCAAGAAACCTGAGCTTTGTAATTTTTTTTGTTCTTATTGCAATGTTCATCTCTTGCCAGAAACAGCCCCTAGCAATCAATCTTTCCATAAAGTTTCCCTATTTTTTCCTCACTGAGGAGGTAGGTACAGTTATATGTATTCAGAATGTAATAACAACTTCCCTCTGTGTAGCCATTCAGAGTTTTAAAACTGTTTCACATCCAGTTTATGATGTCTGTTTTATACATGAGGAAACTGACACTCAGTGAGGGTAAACTGCTTGGCTTGTCCTTCTTCATCTGGTGGGGCTAGGACCCCAGGACTTTGGATTCTGAATTTCAATCCTTTCCAAATTCCAAATTCACTTTTTCATATGCTGGTCATAAGAGCTCTTCCAAGCCCCTCTGTCTTGCCATATGGCAGAAACAATAATGGCAGGTGGTAGCAACTGACCCATTGCCCCTCTTTGGAAAATTTTGCATACCTCATCTTTCTTAGTTAGCTTTTCCCCTTCTTTCTGCACCCTGATTAATAATGGTTTCTTGATTGATTAAATTGGTTTTCTATATGCCTATGTTTAAGGACATGAATAGGTGAGGATGGGTTTTATAACTTTATTTTTATTTATTTATTATTATTATTATTATTATTTTGAGACGGAGCCTCAAGCTATCCCCCTAGGTAGCGTGCCATGGCTTCACTGCTCACAGCAACCTCCAACTCCTGGGCTCAAGCGAGTCTCCTGCCTCCGCCTCACAAGTAGCTGGGACCACAGGCACCCACCACAACACCCGGCTATTTTTTGGTTGCAGCCATTATTGTTGCTTGGCGGGCCTGAGCTGGATTTGAACCCGCCACCTTAGGTGTATGTGGCTGGCGCCTTAGCCACTTGAGCCACACGTGCCAAGCCGTATTTATTTATTATTTATTTTGAGACAGGGTATTGTTCTGTCTCCCAGGCTGGAGTACAGTGGCATCACAATAGCTCACTGCAACCTCAAACTCCTGGGCTTAGGCATCCTCCTGCCTCAGCCTCCCAAAGTGCTAGGATTACTGCTATGAGTAATACAAAGTCTATTTTTTAAAGCAGATTTTAATTTAAAAAAAAATTTAAGTTTACAAAAAATTGGAAATTAGGTGTTGATTGGGAAGTACGGAGCACTTGTACATACCCTTTTCCCTTACATGTAGCTTTCCTAATTATTTTCATCTGTTTGTGTGATATAACTGATAACCAGCAAGGATTCATCATTATGAACTAAAATATATAGTTTACTTTCGCATTCCCAATTTTGTAATTCTATGGGTTTTAACAAATATATAATATGATTCCATCATTATAGTATCATAGAGTATTTTCGTTGACCTAAAAATCCTTTGTGATGCACCGATTTATCCCTCTCTCTCTACAACCCCTGACAACCATGGAATTTTTTACTGTCTCCAAAGTTTTGTAGTTTTTGGAATGTCCTATAGTTAGAATAATGCAGTTTGTAGCCTTTTGGATTCGCTTCTTGCTTAGCAATATGTATTTGTCTTTCATGATTTGATAGTTCATTTCTTTTTTTTTTTTTTAAGTGAGACAGTCTTGCTCTGTTACTCAGACTGGAGTATCGAGGAGTGATCATAGCTCACTGCAATCTCCAACTCCCAGGCTGAAGCCTCCTGGCTCAGCCTTTTAAGAAGCTGGGACTAGGCTCAGCACCTGTAGCTCAAGCAGCTAAGGTGCCAGCCACATACACCAGAACTGGCAGGTTCGAATCCAGCCTGGGCCTGCCAAACAACAATGACAACTACAACAAAAAAATAGCCGGTGTCATGGCAGGTTCCTGTAGTCCCAGCTACTTGGGAGCTGAGGCAAGAGAATCACTTAAGCCCAGGAGTTAGAGGTTGCTGTGAGCTGTGATGCCACAGCACTCTACCCAGGACGACAGTTTGAGGTTCTGTCTAAAAAGAAAAAAAAAAAAGCTGGAACTATAAGTGCACACTCCCATACCTGTGGGAATCGGGTTTATAGTGTAGTTTAGGTCATGCACTTCAGGAGGGCTTGTTGACCAGAGTCCAAGTTCCTCAAACACCTCAAGGATAGCAATAGCCTGGTGGTTTACACAGGATGTCTAGCACCTAGCAGACTCAGGGCTAGGATTCTGGGGATCCTGTTGACCACAGTCTAAGATCCTGTGCCCCTTTTCCCTGGGTCACAGACAGCCCTATTTTTACCCGGTGACTGATAACAGAATGCCAAAGATTACATGCCTGAGTCCTGCCCAAACATAGACAGAAATCACTGAAGGGAGTTAGGCAAATTTATCCCCAAGTTTTAAAGTGTAGGTTGTTATCACATGGTGTGTCTACATGATTTTCCT
Organism: Galagoides demidoff; assembly: GCA_963574575.1. Lineage (NCBI taxonomy): Eukaryota > Metazoa > Chordata > Mammalia > Primates > Galagidae > Galagoides > Galagoides demidoff. The sequence goes on along the minus strand of CAUYQV010176600.1, from coordinate 3,085 downwards.
TCCCTTTATTTCCTTTCTTCTGTTTCTTCTGATTGTTATTGATTACTTGAGGCACCTTGCTTTGTATAACTCAAATTAAGTTTATGCATTATTCTGTCAACATGATTTATGATTTTTGATTGAATAACAAGATTCATGGGAGAATGGCCTGGTGCTACACTTGCTGGCTGCACTTGAGATGCTCCTGGCTTACTGCACGCCTCTCACAGGCTCCCATCAGTTATTTCACCTGAGATAATGGAGTCTAAGTTTTTTCTGTGTCAACTGCCCTCAGTGAAGATCCCAGCAAAGGTTGAGGACCCAGGCTCCCACACTCATCCAACTATTTATTTATTTATTTATTTATTTTTGAGATAGGGGTTTCACTGTGCTGCCCAGGCTGGTCTTGAACTGCTAGTCTCAAGTAATCTTCTCACCTTGGCCTCCCAAAGTGCTGGGATTACAGGGGTAGACCACTGTTCCCGGTCTCATTTCTTTTTATTTCTGAATTTCTGTATCACAATTTGTTTACTCACTTACCTCTCAGAGGACATCTTGGTTGCTTCCTGGTTTGGGCAATTATAAATAAAACTGCTATAATTATCTATGTACAGGTTTTTGCATGAACTTAAGTTTTTATTACATTTGAATAAACTACAGGAGTTCTATTGCTGATCACAGGGTGAGAGTACATTTAATTTTCTGAGAATCTACCACAAAAGCTGGTGTACCACTTTGCATTCCCACCATCAATGAATGAGAGTTCCTGTTACCCCACATCCTTATCAGCATTTGGTGTTGTCTGTGTTTTGAATTTTAGCCATTCTAATAGGCATGTAGTGGTGTTTTAATTGGAATTCCCTAAAAACAGCAGCCACTTGGGGCATGCTTGTGAAGGTGGCAAAACCACAAGAGCCCAAGTCAAACTATCAACCACACATAAAACCTCTGCTCATTTGATATCTGATAAGATTCCACTGTTCCAAGCAAGTTAGCCAAGCTCAAAGACAATTGGATATGGTGTATATTCTGTCTATTTTACTGGATTTAATTTGCTCTTCTTTTCCTACTTATCTAAGGTGGAAGCTTATGTAATCAATTTTTCTTTTTGTTAGGTTTTTCTTTCTTTTAATATAGTCATTTGATGCTACATATTTTCTTCTCACTACTGCTTTTACTGAATCCCACAAACTTTGATAAGTTGTATTTTTATCTTCACATAGTTCAAAATATTTTAACATTTTTCCTAAGATTTCTTCTTTGAACCACATGTTACATAAAAGTATGTTTTTTGATCTCCAAGTATTTTTGGATTTTCCTGCTTTTTGTTACTGATTTCCAGCTTAATTCTTTCACAGTCTGAGAGCAGACACTGTATGACTTTTATTCTTTTAAGCTGTGTTTTATGGTCTAGAATGTGGTTTATCTTGGTAAATGTTCCAGAATATGTACTCTACTGTTGTTGGATGAAATTATCTATACATGTCAACTCTATCCAGTTGATTGATGGTACTGTTGAGTTCAACTATGTCCTTATTAATATTCTGCCTGCTGATCTGTCCATTTCTGATAGAGTGGTATTGAAGACTCCAACTATAATAGTAGATTCATCCATTTCCTTGTTATTCTATTAATTTCTGTCTCACATATTCTGATGCTCTATTATTAGGTTCATGCATATTAAGGATTGGTTTGTCTTCCTGGGGCATTTACCCCTTTATAATTGTGTAATTCCTTTCTTTATTTATTTTTTTTAAATTAAATCATAGCTGTGTACATTAATGCAATCACAGGGTACAATGTGGTGTTTTCATATATAATTTGAAATACTCTCATCAAACTGGTTAACGTAGCCTTCATGTCATTTTCTTAGTTATTGTGTTAAGACATTCATACTCTGCTTTTAGAAAGATTCACTTGTATCCTTATAAAATAAACCAGAGGTAACCCCACCAATCACCCTCCCTCCACCCACCAACTTCCCTCCCCTCCCTTCCCCTTCCCCCTCCTTATATTCTAAGGCTATAATTAGGTTATAGCTTTCCTATGAAAGCTATAATTTAGTTTCATAATAGGGCTGTGTATATTGGATACTTTTTCTTCTAGTCTTGAAATACTTTGCTAAGAAGAACATTTTCCAGCTCCGTCCATGTAAACATGAAGGACGTAAAGTCTCCATCTTTCTTTAGGGCTGCATAATATTCCATGGTGTACATATACCACAGTTCATTGATTCATTTGTGGGTCAGTGGGCACTTGGGCTTCTTCCATGACCTAGCAATTATGAATTGGGCTGCAATAAACATTCTGATACAAATATCTTTGTTGTAATGTGCTTTTTGGTCTTCTGGATATATATATCTAATAAAGGAATTGTAGGATCAAATGGCAGGTCTATTTTTAGTTCTCTAAGTATTCTCCAGATGTCTTTCCAAAAGGAAAGAATTAGTTTGCATTCCCACCAGCAGTATAGAAATGTTCCCTTTTCTCCACATCCATGCCAACATCTCTGGTTTTGGGATTTTGTGATATGGGCTAATCTTACTGGAGTTAGATGATATCTCAAAGTAGTTTTGATTTACATTTCTCTTATGATTAAGGATGGTGAGCATTTTTTCATATCCGTAGGCCATGCACCTATCTTCTTTAGAGAAATTTCTTTTCAAGTCCCTTGCCCACCCTGAGATGGGATCACTTGTTCTTTTCTTGCTAGTACATTTGCATTCTCTACGGATTCTGGTTATTAAACCTTTGACATAACCTGCAAATATCTTCTCCCATTCTCAGGGCTGTCTATTTGCTTTACATACTGTGTTCTTGGCTGTGCAGAGCTTTTTACTTTGATCAGGTCCCAATAGTGTATTTTTGATGTTGCTTCAATTGCCCGAGGGGTCCTCCTCATAAAATTTTCGGCCAGGCCAATTTCTTCAAGTGTTTTCCCTACACTTTCTTCTAGTATCCTTTTTTTTTTTTTTTTTTTTGAGACAGAGCCTCAAGCTATCCCCCTGGGTAGAGTGCCATGGCATCACAACTCATAGCAACCTCCAACTCCTGGGCTCAAGCGAGTCTCCTGCCTCTGCCTCCCGGAGTAGCTGGGACCACAGGC
>CAUYQV010176597.1:0-18768 GCA_963574575.1 Galagoides demidoff | reverse complement strand
AAAATGGGCAAGGTCATCTCAAAAGAAAACGACCTGTCAAAGACAGACTAGGGGACAGACTAGAAATGAACTATAAAGGCCGATATGAGATCACAGAGGAAGACTCTCAAGAGAAAGTGGCTGATGAAATTTCTTTCAGGTTACAGGAACCAAAGAAAGATCTGATAGCCCTAGTAGTGAGGATTATTGGGAACAAAAAGGCAATTGAACTTCTGATGGAAACTGCTGAAGTTGAACAAAATGGTGGCCTTTTTATAATGAATGGTAGCCGAAGAACACCAGGTGGAGTTTTTCTGAATCTCCTGAAAAACACTCCTAGTATCAGTGAGGAGCAAATTAAGGATATTTTCTATATTGAAAATCAAAAGGAATATGAAAACAAAAAAGCTGCTAGAAGGAGGAGAACCCAGGTATTGGGGAAAAAGATGAAGCAAGCTATTAAAAGTCAGAATTTTCAAGAAGACGATGATACATTATGAGAAACTTTTGCCAGTGACACAAATGAGGCCCTGGCCTCTCTCAACGAGTCACAGGAAGGACATGGAGAGGCCAAGTTGGATGCAGAGGAAGCCATTGAAGTTGATCATTTCACGATTTGGATATCTTTTAAGCATATTTTGGACGTTTTGAGGAATAAGCCTTTCTAAAATAACATTGTAATAAACCATTTCTACTGAGATTGCTACATTTTAGTTTGCACTGGTAAACCTAAGAATCTGGAGAAAGAACTGTTTTCTTGTTTTAAATAAAAATTAATATATGTAGGGAGATGAATATGACTGATAACATTTAAAAATGTCTCATGTCTCACAAAACACTTAAGAGTACGAAGTACAGGATTTGATTTCTCAATCTGTGACCTGTGCTAAATATCGCGGGAATTATTAGCAGATAGTTTTGTCCAGGTCATTTCATTGTAACATGCCATTCAAAACTTTGCTCTTTCTAATTTATCTTTGCAGTGTGAACTATGCTTTAGTTTCACAACATTCCACTAAAAGATCATAATGGGACATAAAAATTAGCAAATGTTATAAATACATCCAGGCTTTTTTTTCTGTGTTTAGAGTTAATATTGATGGCTCCTCCCACTTGTTTGTCCGTAAGTAAATAAATGTCAGAAGGATTGTTCTTAACTTTGTTTTTGACTTCTTATTAATTAACTTGGTCATATAACTATAAATACTAAATGTGATCTACACCTGTTTATTACTATGGACATTTAATAAAATTCCTAGTGGCACCCTGCCTAACACTGTTTTACCTTATGTTAAGGAGTTTGCTATTTAATCACATCTGCATGAACTCGTTTTTATTAATGAAGAAAATAGAGGTAGTTTACTAAAGATGTTTCAGGAACTAACTATAGTTTACAAAATAAAGAAAGTGTACTGAAGCAAAAATTTGTAAAGGTAAGCAGATAGGTAAAATTTAACAATTATAAACTATGCATTATGGATAACATACTTGAAGTCGTTCAGTAGTTACTGAAAATACGGTCATTGAAGGTGGGCGCTGTGGCTCACACCTATAATCCTACCACTCTAAGGAGGCCCAGGTGGGTGGATTATCTGAGTTCACAGGTTCAAGACCAGTCTGAGCCAGGGCAAGACTCTGCCCCTAAAAAATAGAAAAAAAGCTAGGCATTGTGGCAAGCACCTGAAGTCTTAGTTCCGTGGGAGGCTGAGGCAAGAGAATCACTTGAATCCAAGAGTAGAGGTTGCTGTGATTTAAGATGCCACTGCACTCTACCAAGGGCAGCGAAGTGAGACTCTCTCCAAAAAATATATATATGGTCATTGAAGTTGGATCTAAAGAAAATGGTTATCAGTTGCTTTTTATTTATAAAGAATACAGGCTCGGCGCCTGTGGCTCAATTGGCTAAGGCGCCAGCCACATACACCTAAGGTGGCGGGTTTGAATCCCCAGCCCAGACCCGCCAAACAACAATGATGGCTGCAACCAAAAAATGGCTGGGCGTTGTGGCAGGCGCCTGTGGTCCCAGCTACTTGGGGGGGGGTGGCCGGAGACTCGCTTGGGCCCCGGCGTTGGGGGGTGTTATGAGCTGGGTTGCCGTGGCACTCTACCCAGGGGGATAGCTTGAGGCTCCATCTCAAAAAAAAAAAAAAAAATACAAAAATAAAACTAGATTTTGGCTTCAAGTGACTTTTTTTTTGAGATGGAGCCTCAAGCTGGGCATCACAGCTCACAGTAACCTCCAACTCCTGGGCTCAAGCCAATCTCCTGCCTCAGCCTCCCAAGTAGCTGGGACCACAGGCGCCCACCACAATGCCCGGCCATTTTTTGGTTGTAGCTGTCATTCTTTTGGCGAGCCTGGGCTGGATTCGAACCTGCCACCTTAGGTGTATGTATGTGGCTGGCGCCTTAGCCACTTGAGCCACAGGCGCCGAGCCCAAGTGACTATTTTTAATTATTTAATTACTTATTTATTTTGAGACAGAGTTTCACTATGTCGCCCTGGATAGAGTGCTATGGTGTCACAGCTCACAACAACCTCAAACTCCTGAGTTTAAGTGATTCTCTTGCCCCAGCCTCCCAAGTAGCTGGGACCACAGGCACCCTCCACAACGCCCAGCCACTTTTTGGTTGCAGTTGTCATTGTTGTTTAACAAGCCCCGGCCAGACTCTGAACCCAGCAGCTTCTGTGCATGTGGTTCGCACCCTACTCACTGAGCTCAAGTAACTTTTTAAATCTCAAATCAAATATGCTTTGATAAAATTGCTGTAACAAAGGTAAGAAAATGTGAGAGGTGGTTTGGAAGGTACAGTACTTAAGAAAGATGATGTTCAGGCTTGGCACCCGTAGCTTAGTGGTTAGGATGCCGCCATATGCATCAGGGCTGGCGGGTTCAAACCCAGCCCAGGCCTGCTAAAGAACAATAACCAAAATCTGGGCATTGTGGCTGTTTTAAATCCCAGTTACTTGGGAGGCTGAGGCAAAAGAATCGCTTAAGTCCAAGAGTTTGAGGTTGCTGTGAGCTGTGATGTCACAGCACTCCTAATGAGGGTGACATAGTGAGACTCTGCCTCAAAAAAAAAAAAAAAGTTCAGAATATTTGCATACCACGTATTAATGTAAATACTGCTAATTCTTCTGGTAAAAGGGCTTTTAAAGGGCATGATCTGTAATCCTAGCACTCTTGGAGGCCTAGGTGGGCAAATTGCTTAAGCTCAAAAGTTCAAGATCAACGGGAGCAAAAGCAAGACCCCATCTCTAAAAACTAGCCAGGCCTTGTGGCAGGAACCTGCATCCCCAGCTACTTGGAAGGCTGAGACAAGAGAATCGCTTGAGCCCAAGAGTTTGAGGTTGCTGTGAGTTACTGATGCTACAGCATTCTACCCCACTCAAGCCCAGGGCAACTGAGAGAGACTCTGTTTCAAAAAAAAGAAAAGAGGCGTTAATGCCTGAGGCTACTTTATCTTCATTAAGATTGACCCTTAACCCAATCTGGTTCTGGGGGCTTTCTGTTTTGTTTTTTAAATAAATACTTTTTTCTTTGACATTTGGAAACTACACAGATTTCTTCTTTTTGGAGGGGTGGGTCAGAGTCTCATTTGGTCACCCTTGGTTGAGTGCTGTGGTGTCTTAGCTCACAGCAACCTCAAACTCTTGGGTTAAAGCAATTCTCTTGCCTCAGCCTTCCCCGTAGCTGGGAGTACAGGAGCCCACCATATCACCTGGCTCTTTTTTTTTTTTTTTTTAAGAGACAGGCTTTCGCTCTGTCTCAGGTTGGTCTCAAACCTGTGAGCTCAGGCCATCCACCCACCTCGGCCTCCCAATTGCTGGGATTACAGGCGTGAGCCACTGTGCCCGGCTAACTGCACAGATTTCTAATGTGTGTTGTGTCCTACTAGATGGAGACCAATGTTTCAATTTCTAAGATTCTTCAAAAATTTCTTAAACCTTTCTGGCTATCCAAATATATATCTCCAAACTATTCCCAGGTGTATAATTCAGTCAATGCTGTTCATCAAACCAGGATATCTTGCAGTAATTCTTCCTGCTCAGCCTAACATTTTTTCTACTTGCCCGATAGTAAAATTTACACCAATAACCCTCCACCTCTCTGTTATAGTAATTTAAGTGCTCATCCTCACCTGTAACCTTTCATTTTGTTAAAATGAGTTTCTGTAATATAAAATATTCTATAACACACAGGTTGCTCTGAGAGTTTTGAGACAGGTTGTGTGTTGGTCCTTTATTTCACTTCCAAGAAGCAGTCAGCAGTGTCCTTTCTGATTCACCCGTGCAGGTTTCAACTTGCTCAGCTTATTAGCATTGCTGGGAGGGCTTCATTTGTTTCTTCCTGTACGGATTTAATGTTTCTAGAGTTTTATGTATCTCAAAACTTTTGTAAAGACCCACGTATAATAATAAAATAGGTTGGACTAGTTTGGGTTTAAGCAAATTTGATTTACACTCAAAAAGTGTGTCTTAGGGGCAGTACCTGTGGCTCAGTGAGTAGGGCGCTGGCCCCATATACTGAGGGTGGCGGGTTCAAACCTGGCCCCGGCCGACCTGCAACAAAAAAATAGCCAGGCATTGTGGCAGGTGCCTGTAGTCCCAGCTACTCGGGAGGCTAAGGCAAGAGAATTGCCTAAGCCCAGGAACTGGAGGTTGCTGTGAGCTGTGTGATGCCATGGCACTCTGCCGAGGGTGACAAACTGAGATTGTCTCTACAAAAAAACCACTGGCTCAGTGCCTAGAGCTCAGTGGTTAGGGCACTGGCTACATAGACTGGGGCTGGCAGGTTCGAACCTGACCTGGGCCTGCTAAACAACAACAAAAAATAGCCAGGCGTTGTGGCAGGTGCTTGTAGTCCCAGCTACTAGGGAGACTGAGGCAAGAGAATTCCTTAAGCCCAAGAGTTTGAGGTTGCTGTGAGCTGTGATGACACAGCACTCTACCGAGTGTGACATAGTGAGATTCTGTCTCAAAAAAAGGAGAAATGTCCATTAAGATGTTTTTGCTCATTTTAAAGACTAGATTTTTTTAAAGTTCTTTATGTATTATGGGTACTAACCCCGTCAGATGTATAGTTTGCAAATGTTTTCTCCCATTCTGAAGGTTGTCTACACAAAGGTTTACTGTGCAGAAGCTTTTCAGTTTGTTGTATACCTATTTTTGCTTTTTGTTGCCTCTGTTTTTGAGATCTTATTATTATTATTATTATTATTATTATTATTATTTGGAGACAGAGCCTCAAGCTATCCCCCTGGGTAGAGTGCCATGGCATCACAGCTCATAGCAACCTCCAACTCCTGGGCTCAAGCTAGTCTCCTGTCTCAGCCTCCCAAGTAGTTGGGACTACAGGCGCCTGCCACAATGCCCGGCCATTTTTTGGTTGCAGCCATCATTATTGTTTGGTGGGACGGAGCTGGGGATTCAAACCTGCCACCTTAGGTGTATGTGGCTGGCGCCTTAGCCACTTGAGCCACAGACGCCGAGCCTTGAGATCTTATTTTAAAAATCCTTGCCCAGGCTTGGTTCCTGTGGCTCAAGTGGCTAAGGCACCAGCCACATACACCTGAACTGGTGGGTTCAAATCCAGCCTGGGCTCACCAGACAATGATGATTGCAACCAAAAAATAGCCAGGCATTGTGGCAGGCGCCTATAGTCCCAGCTACTTGGGAGGCGGAGGCAGGAGAATCATTTGAGCCCATGAGTTGGAGGTTGCTGTGAGCTATGATGCCACAGCACTCTACCCAGGGCAACAGCTTGAGGCTCTGTCTCAAAAAAAAAATTCTTGCCCAGTCCAAACTATTTACCTATATTTTCTTCTAGTATAATAGTTTCATAGTTTTGCAGTTAAGTCTTTAATCTATTTTGAGTTGATTTTTTTTTTTTTTGGGGGCAGAGTCTCTAGCTGTCACCTTGGGTAGAGTGTCTAGGTGTCACAGCTCACAGCAACCTCAAACTCTTGGGTTTAAGCGAATATCTCGCCTCAGCCTCCCTAGTAGGTAGGACTACAGGCACCTGCCACAACACCTGGCTATTTTTTTGCTGTTGTTGCAATTGTCATTTTTTAGCAGGCCTGGGCCAGGTTTGAACCGGCCATCCTTGGCTTATGTGGCCGACACCCTACCCACTGAGCACCACCCTTAAATTGATTTTTTTAATATTGTGAGAGGTAGCAGTCTAGTCTCATTTTTCTTCATGAGGGTACTATTTATTGAAGAGACTGTCTTTTCCCCATTGTGTTTTTTCTAGCACGTTTGTCAATAATCAGTTGGCTGTAGGTGTCAAGTTAGTATGAAAAAGGAAAAACAGCCCAGGGAAAATAGAGAATGTTAAGATGAGGTGATTATTTGTGAATAATTATTTAGTACAACATATTTTCTGATATGTTTGTGTAAACTTTATATGTCACAAATAAGCATCCCTAGGTTTTTGGTTTTTTGTTTTTTTGGAGACAGAATCTCACTTTGTCACCCTCAGTACAGTGCCGTGGCATCACAGCTCACAGCAACCTCCAGCTCTTGGGCTTAGCCAGTTCTCTTGCCTCAGCCTCCCGAGTAGCTAGGACTATAGGCACCTGCCATAACGCCGGGCTATTTTTTTTTTGTAGTAGTTGTTGTTTGCAGTTTGGGCCAGGGTCGGGTTTGAACTCACCACCCTTGATATCTGGGGCTGGAGCCCTACTCACTGAGCACAGGGGCTGCCTGCATCCCCAGTTTTTAATTGCTCATGATAAGAATAATGTTCTACTCAAGAAGAGGGATTTTTTTTTTTTTTTTTGTAATTTTTGGCTGGGGCTGGGTTTGAACCCGCCACCTCTGGCATATGGGGCCAATGTCTTACTCCTTTAAGCCACAGGTGCCGCCCCTACTTTTTTTTTTTTTTTTTTAATAGAGACAGGGTCTTGCTATGTATCCCAGGCTAGAATTCCTGGGCTCAAGGGAGCAAGGGAGCCTTCCACCTCAGGTTCTCAGGTGGTCAGGATTATAGGCATGAGCCACCATGAATAGCCCAAGAAAAGATATTTTTAAAAGCACTGAAAATATCTCTGAGCTCAAGATTCGCTGGTTTTTTTTGAGGCAGAGTTACTATGTTGCCCTCAGTAGAGTGCTGTGGCATTACAGCTCACAGCAACCTCAAATTCTTGGCTTAAGCAATTCTCTTGCCTCAGCCTCCCAAGTAGCTGGGACTACAGGTGCCCACCACAATGCCTGACTATTTTTTTGTTGCTGTTGTAGTTTTTAGCAGGCCTGGGCTGGGCTGGAACCCACCAGCCTCTGTGTATATGGCCAGCACAGTACCCACTAAGCTGTGGGCACGTCTGAGCTCAAGATTCTTAGCTCCTAATGTAACTGCTAAGAGTTGGTGTGAAGCTAGCAAAACATCTTACATCAGAGCATCAGTGTCATCATAATTAGTCTAGTGAGTTAGAGAAATTCTAGATGAGAATTCCAGTCACTGCAGGCAGTGATGGCTTCAGGAAAAGACACTTGTCCTACCTTACCGAAACTCAACAACGGCTGCTGTAATGAGAGTTTCCAAAATCCTGCTGATAATAAGTGAGGACTTAAGGGTTCTGGGGGTTTCTGTTTCCTTGTTTATTTTGCAATCTGAGCCATGTAGACAAGGACAGTGACCATGTGCTTCCCTTCAGCATCTGTTTAGAAAGCTTTATGTTCCAGAGGGAAACGTGTCCAGGGGAAGTTAAGTCTGACTTTATATATGGGGCATATATAAATTATGAAACCAATATAGTTACTGGGTTTTTTGTGACTATCCAGGGATTTCCTTCAGGCAATGGGTAGGCTTAAGACAAAAATCACTGTGCCCTGCCTACTCTTTACAATCAGGTTAAAATGGACTTCATGGGCAAATCATAAAGGGCAGTGTGTAAGTTGGAGGTGCAGAAACCCAGCCCTGACTTTTGCAGTTTTTTTTATTTGTTTTGTTTTGTTTTTTTTGGCTGGGGCTGGGTTTGAACCCACTACCTTTGGTATATGGGGCTGTCGCCCTACCCACTGAGCCACAGGTGCTACCCCCAGCCCTGACTTTTGATCTTTGATATGAGGGGACTTAGGGAGTTGATTGTCTATCAGTTAGGTCTCAGTGGCACCTTTCTGTCCCGAAGCTCCGATAGTCCAAACATGTCTCCATTTCCAGGGTTGACGCTAAAATGATTGTATTTAACTCATAAGACACCTTTTGTTCTTGCTTTCCTAATTTTCAGGTGTGAAGAGATTCATTTGCCACGGTTTTCATTAAAGCAAGGGATGATCCCAAGACGTTATGTTATGCCTTGGAAGGAAAACATGAAATTCAGAAATGTGAATCTGAAGGTATTTTCCCATAACTATTTAGAAGAAAAAGAAACTATACCCTTACTGTGTCTATGAATAGACATACATAACCATACAAAGCTATTTTGATGTACTTTCTCATACACTTTAAAACAAAATTTAAATAGCAGTATCTATTCAAATAACCCAGTTACAAACTTAGAGATATACTAGAAGATTTCAGAACCTCCACATCATTCTAACTTGCAGTTTTTAAGAAGCTCATGATCATGCTGTTAATATTAAAACTACTACAGGTTGGTCGTGATGACTCATACCTGTAATCCCAATACTCTGGGAGGCCAAGTCAGGTGGATTGCCTGAGCTCAAGAGTTTGAGGTCAGCCTGAGCCAAAAAGCAAGACCCTGTCTCTAGTAAAAGTAGAAACACTAGCCAGGCACTGTGGCAAGTGCCTGTCGTCCCAACTACTCAGAAAGCTGAGGCAAGGGAATTGTTTGACCCCGCAGAGTTTGAGGTTGTTGTGAACAATGATGCCACAGCACTCTACCTCCAGCACAGAGTAACACTCTGTCTCAAAATTTAAAAAAAAAAAAAAATTAAACCTACTACAGAGATAGTATCAAGCTGGCCTACTAGATATAGCATGTGCCTCCTCCATGAAGGAGGAACCAGAATATTAAACAGATTCTCATATTTTGAAAAGATCATTTAGGAGAGAATGCCAAGATTCACTGAAGGAAGTAACAGCACCAAAAGTGAGTAAGGAGGGGGTTGTGGCAACTGGCTCAGCTGGGGACTGGCTAAAAGCCAGGCATGAGAAGCATTTTTCAGAGCTATTTTACTTTGGCAATTTAGTCGGCAGTGTTCCCATGAACTTTTCAAATATAATTAGTGACTGGGGTACAGTATACACTACCATACAGAGTTACCATGAAAATTAAAGGACAGCAGTGAATGAAGCAAATGTGCCCATACAGGTAAGTGCTAGGAAAGACTACTGGAATGCTATTCGGCAGTACTGAAGAATCAGAAGTGGGTGTACACTCAAGTCAGCAACCGCAGATAGCTGTCATTTACACAGCTACAGTTGTTAACAGGAGCATCATACAGAATGCCAATTTAATGCCTAATTGTTGGCAAAAGCTTTTTCGCTCACATATATTTTATTAAATTCTCAAGAATCCTTCGATATTCCCATCTTAAATTTGAGGAATTTGAGTCTTCTGGGAGTGAATATCTTGGACAAGGTTATATAAGGATACCAAAGAGCAACAATCTGACTCCGTGTTTCTTTGCCATCTTTCTAGTCTGAAGTCCTCACGGTTCTTCCCCATAGTTGGGCATAACGCCGAACCACGGAGCATTGATTTTAGAAGAGGGATTTTGCTCTGCCCACCAGACCTTTTCAACAGGGTGTTAGAAAAATTATTGGGAAACTTCTATCTTTACCCCCCCCCCCAAAAAAAATGATGTTTGTTGTGATATACAGAAAATGTTGTTTCTCTTAGCTGGCAGAAGTGTGTGGAATCTACGCCGGCCCTTTAGAAGACTCTCTGTTTTGGTATCACAGAGAAAGGCTTTGCCATGGGGAAGACCGGAAAGTCGTCCTGCGGAAAGGACCACCGGAAATAAAGATTGCGGACATGCCTTTGCACTCCCCTCTCTCCAAATACCAGAGCACTGTGATTTCCCATGGCTTCCGGAGGAGACTGATCTGATACAAGTAGAATAAAATAAGTGTGTCAATCTCTTCTCTCTCTCTCTTCCCTCCCTCTCAGTCTCTGAGAAAGACCACTGGACATTTGCATTTCATCTACAAGGTCAATTTGTTTAAGGTCATAATCATTTGTGTAATTTATAGATTATAGAAGCTTTAGAAAGAAAAAAAATGCTCAAAAACAACTGAGCTGAAGCAGGGAAGGAAGGAAAACTTCCTTGCTGCTGTTAATTTCACACCAAGCAGGTAAGACTCAGCAGTGTAGTCAGTCTCGCCATCTAACCTTACCACGCCGCTGCCTTTCTCTTTTCCTCACTCTTATTATTCATCCCCTCTGATACTAAGTCAGATGAGCCATGCCGAAAGAGTGGCAGGATGAGGTGCCTGTGGCTCAAAGGAGTAAGCTACTCCGACCCCATATACTGGAGGTGGTGGGTTCAAACCCGGCCCCGGCCAAAAACTGGACCAAAAAGAAAAAGCAAACTTTATGGGGCAATGCCTGTGGCTCAAAGGAGTAGGGCAGTGGCCCCATATATGCCAGAGATAACAGGTTCAAACCCAGCCCTGGCCAAAAACTACAAAAAAAAAGGCAATGGCAAGATGTGGAATTATTTTTGCTACTTATGGACATCCCTTACTACCATTCATTCTTTCTTTATTTTTTTTAATTAAATCATAGCTGTGTACTTTTTTTTTTTTGAGGCAGAGCCTCAAGCCATCACCCTGGGTAGAGTGCTGTGGCATCACAGCTCACAGCAACCTCCAACTTCTGGGCTCAAGCGAGTCTCTTGCCTCAGCCTCCCAAGTAGCTGGGACTACAGGCGCCCGCCACAACGCCCGGCCATTTTTTGGTTGCAACCATCATTGTTGTTTGGCGGGCCTGGGCAGGGGATTCAAACCTGCCACCTTATGTGTATGTGGCTGGCACCTTCGCCACTTGAGCCCCAAGCACCAAGCTGTAGCTATGTACATTAATGCAGTTGTGGGGTACAGTGTGCTGGTTACCACCGTTCTTTCTGACCCACCCCTCCATCACACAGCCCCTAAGGTTCTGGGCGCTGGTAATTAATCACCATGGCAAAAAAAGTGTTCAGCAGACAGCTCTGGGGTAACAATATACAATATCAGCCGAGAGACACACTTTCTGTATTAGAGTATCCAACTGTCAGTTTTCTACAGCAAAGAACCAGTTCTCATAATTTACCTTAAAAATTATCACATGTAAATTGGTACAGCTGCTATAAAAGACAGTATGGTGATTCCTCAAAACGTTAAATGGACAATTATTGCAGGATTTAGCAATTCCACTTCTGATTATAATATACTGAAAAGAATCAAAAGCAGGAACTTGAACAAATATTTGTACAACAGTGTTCCTAGCATTATTGTTCATAAGAGCAAAAAGGTGGAAACAACCCAAATGTCCATCAACTGATGAATAAATAAAATGCAGTATATACATATGATGGAATATTACTCAACCATAAAAGAGAACAACATTCTGATTGTTGCTGATAGAATTCTAGTTCTTGGCATGTCCTCTCCAAAAAAGTGATTTAGTGATGCATTTTTGAAGGCGTTAGATATTTAGAATCACTCTGTATGTCAGTGGGAATGTTATGAAGAATGGAGCATTAGTATGAGGGAAAGTGATCTGGTGGACACTTAGTAACTTTTCAGAAACCTCTTTAGTCCTCTCAAATAGACTTTGCTCATTAGCAAAAAACATTAACTGATTTTTGATGAGGGTGCCAAGACCACTTGATAAAAGGAAAGAAGCTTACTTTCCTTTTTATTGAGACAGAGTCTCAAGCTGTTGGCCTCAGTAGAGTGCTGTCGCATCATAGCTCACAGCAACCTCCAACTCTTGGGCTCAAGTGATTCTCTTGCCTCAGTTTTTCTATTTTTGGTAGAGATGGGGTCTTGCTTTTGCTCAGGCTGGTCTCAAATTCATAAGCTCAAGCAATCCACCCACCTCAGCCTCCCAGGGTACTAGGATAACAGACATGAGCCCCACCCCCTCTCCTTACTTTCCTTTATATTTTCCCCCTTCCCCTTCTCCCCTTCACATCCTTCCCCTTCTGCTCCCCCCCTCCTTCTTATTATTATAAGATACAATTCTAGAACAGCCAAGTGGAACATGGAAGGAGTGTGGGGCGTCCACTCCCTCTCCAGTTACATCAGCTTCTCAGCACCCCACGAGTTCAGCAACCTAGAACTACCTCTTTATGATTTTCTTTAGTTCTTTGAATATATTTATACTGGCTATTTTGGGTTTTTGTTTTGAGACAAAGTCTCAAGCTGTCACCCTGGGTAGAGCGCTGTGGCATCACAGCTCACAGCAACCTCAAACTCGGGCTTAAGCGATTCTCTTGCCTCAACCTCCCAAGTAGCTGGGACCACAGGTGCCCGCCACAACGCCTGGCTATTTTTTTGGTTGCAGTTGTCATTGTTGTTTGGCAGGTCCGGGCTGGATTTCAACCTGCCAGCTCTGGTGTATGTGGCTGGCGCCTTAGCTGCTTAGCCATATACTGGCTATTTTGAAGGCTTTGTCTGTTGAAACTAACAACTGGCAGTTTCTGTCGTCTCCCTTTTTTCCTGTTGTACAGGGCATATCTTTCTGTTTCTTTGCATGTCTCATGAGTTTCTGTTGGAAATTGAACATTTAAAAAATATAGGGTGGCCATAAATAAATAAAGTTCATGTGCAATTTATGGGCAACCTGTATATTGTAGCAAGTCTGGGTACTGGTTCTGTCCATTCCTACCCTGCTCTGGTGCATTTTTATGGTTATTTACTTGTTTGTTTAGTGACTTGTTTAGGATTATTTTAGCGAAGTCTAATCTCTCCCCACGCCATCCTTACTCCCAAAATCCACTGGCAGTGTTGAACCTCCAATGTTGCTTATTAAGGCCTCAGACTTGTCTTCTGATGACAGTGGTTGTGTTCTCTCTCTCCCTGACCATCCAGCGGTTAGTCTCCACTAATTGCAAGCTGATTTCTCTATTGTTTTCAACAACGCCCTAAGAAATGAATTGCTCTAAACACTAATCCCACCAAATTCCGGGGTGCTTGAAGCGGTCTTTTTCAAAGTCAGGGAGATGTGTTCTTTTTTTTATGACACAGAGTTTCACTTTGTCACCCTTGGTAGATTGCCTTGGAGTCACAGCTCACAGCAACCTCAAACTCTTAGGCTTACGTGATTCTCTTGCCTCAGCCTCCCAAGTAGCTGGACTACAGGCACCTGCCAAAACTCCTGACTATTTTTAGAGATGGGGTCTCCCTCTTGCTCAGGCTGGTCTGAACCTGTGAGCTCAAGCAATCCATCTACCTCGGCCTCCCAGGATGCTGGGATTATAGGCATGAGCCACCCGGCTGGCCCTCAGAGAGATGTGTTCTGATGCCAAAGGGCTCCTTCTAGTTGGGCCTCTCCTGGGTTTTCTCAGGCAATCTAGCCAGTTCATATTTTAGCCTGTATCAGTCTCCCAATTGTCTTTTACGACAATATCCCTTGTTTTTGAGAGTACCCTTGGTTTAAGCTTCTCGGTACAGCCTTGCAAAAAGAAGTCAGTTCCTTTGGAAAGAAATTAGGAGCTGTTTGTAATGTAAGGTGCTTCTCTTCTCAGGCAAAATCTCCAAGTCATGGTTCCGGAGCTGGAAATGAGAAAATGGCACATATCTCTCTGCATGATGGCCCCACTCTAGGAGGGCAGCACTCTAGAGGGAGAGGACAGTGCACTCAGGTCTTCTTAGCTTGCTTCTCCCAGCCTGGAACCACCACCTCACAAGCAAGGCAAGCATGAGGAGGCCCCAGAATTCTCAGTGTTGAGCTTCCATCCCATGGTTTGTGGCTGGGAGGAAGAAGGGAAGTCATCGGCTCTCGGCCACACTTGCCTGGAACTTAGTCTTAGAAACAGGTCTGGGCTCTGTGCCCGTAGCTCGGTAGTTAGGGCACTGGTCACATAAACTGGGGCTGGCAGGTTCGAACCTGGCCTGGGCCTGCTAAACAACAATGACAATTAAAACAACAACAAAAAAATAGCTGGGCATTGTGACAGGCACCTGTAGTCCCAGCAACTTGGAAGGTTGGGGCAAAAGAATCACTTAAGCCCAAGAGTTTGAGGTTGCTGTGAACTGTGATGCCATGGCACTCTACCAAGGGTGAAATAGTGAGACTCGGTCTCAAAAATAAATAAATAAAAATAAAAAGAAATGGTATGGGAGGCAGGAAGAGAAACGCTGGCATTATACACTTCCTGGAAAGAGCCCTCGGACTGGCAGCTGGGGAGAGGGAAAACCCTATATTCTTGGCTCACCAGTCTGGAGAGCAATTTCCACTGTGCTGAGCTGGGAGATGAGAAGGAAGCAGGGGGTCCTTTCTCAAAGAGCTCAGGATTTTTCTGAGCTTTAATTGATTTTCTCAAATAAATGTATCTTCACTTGCTTATGCCCCTGCGACCATAGAGCTTCAGTGGTGTCCTTTTATAATTAGCTCTAGTTTTGCCGGGGAGTGGTCCGCACAGCTCCTGCTATTATGATGTTAGAAGTGGAATTCTAGGCTTTTGCTTTTAAAGGTAGTTCCAGGGAATCCTGTGCTCCTTTAGATTCATGGTCTCTGGAGAACACACAGGACAATCTGAAGAATTAAGAGCAATACGAGTATAATTCTGCCTCTTCACCTAACAGGTGTGGGAACCTAAGGGAAGGTGGGTGAGAACAGAAAAAAGAGAAAGACAATGTATTTAAGTAAGTCATTCTGTCTCCCCGTTCAGGCCAAGACTTGAGAAATACCTGGGAATGCCTCACAGAGGAGCTATTTTATACATCTAATTTAAGAAACTAAAAGCTAGTAGTCATGAATTTCTGAAAGGTATTGAGGATAAGTAGATTTTTACTTCCTGTAATCCCCTAATAGTATCTTCCCTCTAAAATAGATCTAAGCCAATTAACCCACTTCTCCTTAAGAGAAAGCATTAATAGGACTTTGCTCCTGTTAAGAGTCTTCCTATTATGTACTCTTCTATTGAAAACAAACCTGAATTTGCTTGGTTATGGGAAAATATCCCGCAAAAATCTTTAAGTTAACGTTTGAGCTTTTTCTTTTTTCTCTCTCCTTCCTTCCTTCCTCTCTCTCTCTTTCTTTCTGGTACAGAGTCTCACTCTGTGTACTGGGTAGAGTGCTGTGGTGTCACAGCTCACAGCAACCTCCAACTCTTGGGCTTAAGCAATTCTCTTGCTTCAGCCTCCCAAGTAGTGGGGACTACAAGCACCCACCACAACACCTGGCTATTTTTTGGTTATAGTTGTCATTGCGGTTTGACAGGCCTGGGCTGGAATCAAACCTGCCAGCTCCGGTGTATGTGGCTGGCACCCTAGGCGCTGAGCCACGAATGATTCTTATTTACATCTTTGTACCTTTATAAATCATCTATGGAAAATGTGTATTTTATCATCAGAAAAGAAGCAACACTTTTTTTCTCTTGCACACATTCCTCCTCGTGTGTGGAACACACTCCCCCGCTGTTCTACTAATGGGAGTTCTGACTCCAACACAAACGCCAGCTCCTCTGTGGGACCTGTTTCCCATTTTATTTTCTCCTTTCCCTGACTTTTTCACCCTGATGTTTCCAGTGGGTTCTCTGCCTAACACTTCTGCTTCTGGGCCAGAAGAGGTCTCTGTTGCATCACTTAAGGGGGGAAAGCAGTCCTTCCTGATACATTATTTTTGGGTTTCGCTCTTTTTCAATAAGAAAGAACTTTTTCTTTAGAGATATTATACTATTATGTCTCTGCTATAGATATTATGTTATATCTCTGCTAGAGATATCATGCTATTATATCTTTGATTGAGATATTATAGAAGTTAGAGATAAGAATGTAGCAGTGCCTCTGTGAGAGGAGAGTATTCAAAGAGAGTATTTCATCAACAACAGAGGGAATTTAGACCTCGGACTTTGGACTGTTCTCCTTAGCACCTCTCATTTTACTGCGCTACAGAGGAATTATTTCTGACGTGTAAAACTTTGAAAGTAGAAAAAGAGAAAAGGAGGGAGAGTACATGTAAACAAGAAAACATAACTTTTTCGGGGATAAATTAAAAACCACTGATCAGTACAGTGCTTCAGAAAGCTTTGTTTGGTGTCCGCGTGCCCAGCAGGCTCAGCGTGGTTATCCTCTCTTTCATTCTCACTGGAGAACTCCTCTCCTTCCTGTGCTGAGTTTCTTACAATAACCTCATAGTTTGTCCCCTACCTCCTCCCTCAGGAGGAGGACAGTTTCAGTCAATCCTGCATCCTGCTACTATGGAGATCTGGTCCCCTGTGTTCCCTTCTTCTAATCAAAAACCATTCATGGGAAGTTGTGGAGGTGGATGGTGGGATGCGTGTACCACAGTGTCAGTGTACTTAATGCCACTGACCTGTACACTGTTATCCCACTCACATTTCAAGGCTAGAGCTAGATACTCAGAACTTCCCCTTGTGACTGTTGTTTTGGACAGTTCAGAGAACATTTCCAAGTTGGTCTCAGTGGCTCATACCTATAATCCTAGTACTCTGGGCGGCTGAGGCAGGAGGATACCTTAAACTCAGGAGTCCAAGACCAGCTTGAGCAACAGCAAGATTCCATCTCTACTAAAAATAGAAAAATTGGGTGGTGTCTGTGGCTCAAAGGAGTAGAGCACCAGCCCCATATGCTGGAGGTGGCGGGTTCAAACCCAGCCCCGGCCAAAAAAAAAAAAAAACTGTAAAAATAGAAAAATTGGCTTGGCGCCCTAAGCATAGTGGTTATGGCACCAGCCACATACACTGAGGCTGACAGGTTTGAACTTAGCCAGTGCAACAAAAAGATAGCCAGGCATTGTGGTGGATGCCTGTAGTCTCGGCTACTGGGAGCCTGAGGCAAGAGAATCGCTTAGGCCCAGAAGTTTGAAGTTGCTATGAGCTATGATGGTACGGCACTCTACTGAGGGCAATGTAGTGAGACTATGTCTCAAAATAAATAAATAAATAAAAGTAAAAATAAGATAGAAATAGAAAAACTAGCCAGATGTTGTGGCAGGCGCCTGTCGTCTCAGCTACTTGGGAGGCTGAGGCAAGAAGATCGCTTGAACTCCAGAGTTTGAGGTTGCTGTAAGCTATGACGCCACAGCACTCTAGCCTAGGGCAACAGAGTGAGACTGTCTCAAAAAAAAATGTGTTAAAATGATGAGCTTTATGGTATGTGTATTTTACTTGCAAAAGAAAAAAAATGCCATTAATGATGCACACACCCACAGCAGAGTGTTCCATGAGGACCATCCCCATCCAAGCCCAGGCAATCTTCATTAGTAGAGCATCTGGCATACTGGACAGCAAAAGGATGGGCAGATGGTTGTCTTGCTGGCACTCACTGTCTGATGCTCGGATCACCTCCCCCACACCTGCACTGACACTCCTTCAAAGATGCAATAGCTTCCCTCTATGTCCACAAACACAGCCTGGCCCGTGTGCCCTGGCTGGTTGCAATGGCTCACACCTGTACTCTTAGCTCTCTGAGAGGCCAAGGCAGGTAGATTGCCTGAGCTCAGGAGTTCAAGACCAGCCTGAGTAAGAGCAACCCCATCTCTAAAAAAAGCTGGGCGTTGTGGTGGGAGCCTGTAATCCCAGCTGTTTGGGGGGCTGAGGCAAGAAAATCACTTAAGCCAAAGAGTTTGAGGTTGCTGTGAGCTATGAGGCCATAGCACTCCACCAAGGGCAGCAAAGTGAGATTCTGTCTCAAAAAAAAAAAAAAAGCCCCACAAACCTGGCCTGTGCACATCCTGGATTTGGCTCTCTTGTTTTTCAAGCATGCTGAGCAAGTTATTCAAAGACCAGTTTAGCTACATTTTTTTCCATGAAGTCTACCCTTTTCTATCTGTTGTGTTGGAAATAATCCCCTCCTTTACTGGGCTTCCATGGTGCTTTAGATCACTCTTCTGACTGTAAGAATCGTCTTAAGGAACGAGCCCATTCCTTATCCTTCTGGTATTTCCCCTCACTGCTGCCGCAGTGCTTTGCACAGGGCAGATCTGCAATGAATGTGCGTCCAATGGCTGAAGTGAAAGACTTAAAGAAGAGCCCAGAGTTTATACACAGATCCTTGCCAGGCTCTGCAGCCCTGCTCCTGAAGGCCCAGTCCCCAACCTGCCCACACAGGGATTTAAAGGGCTTTAAGGGCTTTGGTATAACATTTTATTTTGCTGGCT
This sequence comes from Galagoides demidoff, assembly GCA_963574575.1. Classification (NCBI taxonomy): domain Eukaryota; kingdom Metazoa; phylum Chordata; class Mammalia; order Primates; family Galagidae; genus Galagoides; species Galagoides demidoff. The sequence continues at coordinate 549 of CAUYQV010176597.1, read as the reverse complement.
TTGGGAAATGTTAGTTTTCTTCTTCATTTCATTAACCACTGAATTCCAAACCATGAAATTGTAGGACCAAAGTATAACAGGTTCATAATCAGTTTTCCTTAGATTCCCACAACAACCTGTGGGAAGGGAATATTCTAATGCTACTTATTTATTGGCCGTACTAGCAGCATTTTGTTATTGGATGGCTTAAATATATAATTTCTTTTCTTTTTCTTTGTTTTTTAGAGACAGAGTATCACTTTGTCACCCTTGGTAGAGTGCTGGGGCGTCACAGCTCACAGCAACCTCCAGCTCTTGGGCTTAGGCGATTCTCTTGCCTCAGCTTTCTGAGTAGCTGGGACTACAGGCGCCCACCACAACGCCCAGCTATTTCTTTGTTGCAGTTTGGCCGGGGCCGGGTCTGAACCCGCCACCCTTGTTATATGGGGCTGGTGCCCTACTCACTGAGCCACAGGCACCACCCTTAAGGATATAATTTCAATGATAATAAATTAATCTCGATACAATTGTACATGTACCATTTTCTTTTGTTATTTTATTTTATTTTTA
>CAUYQV010176594.1:0-16268 GCA_963574575.1 Galagoides demidoff | reverse complement strand
GAACCCGCCACCTTAGGTGTATGGGGCTGGCGCCTTAGCCGGTTGAGCCACAGGCGCTGAGCCTCCTTCCTCTTTAAGACCAAATATTTATACATACATACACCTACCACATTTTGTTTTTCCATTCACCCATCCATGGATGCTTGGGTTGCTTCCACCACCTATATTTAAAGTATTATTAACATTTTAAAAGTGAGATCGGTTATCCAGAGTCAAACTATTCACTCTTTTCCTTATCTTCCACTCTATTTGTCCCTCCCTGTTCAGAGAGAAAATGCAAAGAGGGGTGTTCAACCTGTGGCTGGTGGGCCACATGTAGATTTTGTGAGGACTATTTTTTGCTTATCTGTGGTGGTGGATATCACAAAACCTATGCTGCATGAACCATGAACCTTTCTTTCTTTCCTTTTTTTTTGCTCATCAGCTCTTGTTAGGGTTTATGTATTTAATGTGTGGCCCAAGACAACTTATCTTCTTCCAGTGTGAAGCAGAGAAACCAAAAGGTTGGACATGCCTGGTAGAGTTTACAGTGGAAGGCAGTAAAACCAGTTATTCTTTTTTCTTTCCCTCTTTTCTATTTTTTAATAACTTGACCAGGAATCAACACAAAAGATAAAAACAAAAACTTAAAGGAGTTTAATTCAATTTGGGAGAAATAGAGGGCAAAACATCAATTAATATAATAAATTGGGTTTAAGATCACCTATAACACATTTTTTTGAATACTATTTTCTGGACCTTTAATAAAGGATAAAAGAAAATCTCCACTGTTGGACAAGAAATTAAAATGTCAGTAGCTGTGCTTAAGTGCTAAGTGATTCTACTGACACTACTGAGAGTGAGTGCCAATACACTAACACAGACCAAATTGTAGCTATCTAAAGTAACCTTAAACCACTTCATTGGCTTAAGGATACAAGGTGAAATAGTAAAGAGTTTCCCTACTTTGAGCTTTATAGTTGTGATGTGAGATTAACCACAAGCTTTAGCACACACAATTCTCAGAAGTAGCTAAAGCACAATGGAAGAGAATGACAACTCTAGAAATTTCAAAAACATTAACTGACGCGTTCAAACCTTTGTACTTTGGTGAATGTAGGTGTGCACCGCAGGCTCGGAGTTGTGAGCACCCAGTACACCCAGTAGTAGAGGGGGATGTGGGGCGCGGGAGGGAGAGAGAGAGAGAACAGCTAAACTATGTGAGAGAGAGAGAGAGAGAGAGAGAGAGAGAGAGAGAGAGAGAGAGAGAGGAGATGAGAAGAAAGAAAGGAAGAGGAAACAGCTAAACTACCGAAATCTTCTGAAGTAACTCCAGACTAAAACTAACAGGCACGAAGAACGAACTACCTTATTTTGTGTGAACTGCTTGCAATAGAAACTTAGAGTTAGGCGAAAATATATTTAAAACAAAACGACCACCACGGGAGGTTGGTGACCAGCAGGACCCACTGGGAGTCTCCAACATTTGCGGCCGGGTGTTCCCATTCTATCGAGCACCCTTTACCCCAGTCTCCTGAGTGCCAAATGGCTCGGCAGTCATTCAGTCACCATGGACAACTTCTCCGGACGACCCCACTTTCAGATTCATTCAAAGTTTACCAGAAAGTCTTCCAAAGGATTCTGTCCACCCCACCGCCGGACACTTTCTATTTCAACAAATCATCCCACACTATCGCCCCTCTCTCCGGACGCCTGGAGAACGCCAAGCGCGCAGGCTGCGCTTCCACCCTCCCTCGCTTGTTTGCTCCCCAGGATGGGGAAGCGACTGCCTGGAAAGCAAACTTTCTCAGCGTTTGCGGAGGCGGGAGGGGGCACCGCGGACTTACAGCTGGTTGATGGCGTTCTGCGAGATGACCGCGTTGGCGGAGAAGTAAGGGATCATGTCGGGGCCACCGAGGCTGCAGGTGCAGGCGAGGGGCGGCTTCCTTTTGCGAGCCAATGTGCTCAGAGTCATGGGGCCGGCTCAAAGCTCCGCATCGTGGCCCCGGCCCGACTCGGCCACGAAGCGCTCTCGCTAGACTACTCTAGGTAGAGGCGCAGGCGGCACGGCCACCCGGCGGTGAAGCTTACACGCGGATCGCGCCCAGGCAGCCGCCGAAGCCCTGGGGCTCGGCTGCAGAGTCTGGGCGGCCAGGCGCCACCAACAGCCTACCCCCACCGCGTCCGGGGCGGGGCGCGCGGCGCGGCGAGGCGGGGCGGAGGAGTGTCCTGGGAGGACACTCCCAGCCCTTCCCTCCTATGGGTGGGACCGGCCGGCGTCCCGCCCCCAAGCTCGCGTCGCCCACGCGGGTCCCACCCCGAGCGTCCGGGGCTGGGAGGGAAGGGCCTGCCCCAAGGTGCCGCAGTTTAGGTCAGGGAGTGAAGGGAGCCGGGGTGCAGGGATGGTGAGGAAAGCTCTTATTTCTCTAAGGCGAACTTTTTTTTTTTTTTTTTTGAGACAGAGTCTCAAGCTGTCGCCCTCAGTAGAGTGTTGTGCGTCATAGCTAACAGCAACCTCCAACTCCTGGGCTCAAGCGATCCTCTTGCCAGTTTTTCTATTTTTAGTAGAGATGGGGTCTCGCTTTTGCTCAAGCTGCTCTCGAGCTCCTGAGCTCAAGCAATCCAGCCGCCTCAGCCTCCCAGAGTGCTAGGATTACAGACGTGAGCCACCGCGCCTGGCCACTCAGGCGAACTTTCAACGGAAAAGTTCTGCCTCTTATCCTGTTTGATATACATTGTTTCTCGAACAAACCCATTTTTTTTTAATGATCTAAAAAAAATTAAAGGTCATATATTCACAAACGCAAAAAATATTTATGAACGGCTATGTGCTGAGAAAATTCAGAGATTTATTTTCTTTTAATGGTTGAGTTTATAGTTTTACACTGTCGGTAACATCTACTTAAAGTACTCCAGCCGTCACTGCAAATCAAGGATTCACAGACTTAGTTGCACATGAGTTATCTGTGGAGATTAAAAAAAACCCCAATGCCCAAGCTGCACCATAGACCAATCAAATCTCAGTCTCTTCCGGGTGGGATTTAAATGTCTTTTTCAAAGCTTTCTCGGTGATTCCAAAGTGCTGCCATGGTTAAAAAGGCAGGTTAGGCAAGTTAAGACGTTATGGTGTACAGACGTGGTTTAGGCAGATGACCTCCTTTGTAAATGATGGCAGGAATCTAAATTTTTATGACTCTTGATCTTTAACCACCAAACGGTATATACACCCTGATCCCTTTGGGGCAGGGGGTGGGGTGGTTTATGCCCTTAGTACACCTTTACCGCGTTCCTTCCAACTCGCGGAGCAGTGCCTTTCGCTTGACCAGGAAGCACCGCCTCTGTGTAAAATGAATCCATCTCTCTGTGTTCTGCATGCTATGTAGTGGCTTACAAAAGAAGCTGGCAGGGAGCAGATAAGTTAGCACTTTTATCTTCCAGGTGTCATTATGCCAGAGCAAATATTTTCAGGAACCAGCTTTTTTTTTTTGCAGGTTTTGGCTGGGGCTGGGTTTGAACCCTCCACCTCCAGTATAGGGCCAGGACCCTACTCCTTTGAGCCACAGGTACCACCCGGCCCAGGAATCAGCATTTTTAGCATTTCTGAATACATGACTAAAATATTTATTAATGAAACTGCCTTAGGAATTCCAGAGTCAGAAATTCATTTTTAGAAATCACTACCCAGGCTCGGCGCCTGTGGCTCAAGCGACTAGGGCGCCAGCCACATACACCTAAGGTGGCGGGTTCGAATCCCCAGCCCAGGCCCGCCAAGCAACAATGATGGCTGCAACCAAAAAATGGCCGGGCGTTGTGGCGGGCGCCTGTGGTTCCAGCTACTCGGGAGGCGGAGGCGGGAGACTCCCTTGAGCCCAGGAGTTGGAGGTTGCTGTGAGCTGTGATGCCATGGCACTCTACCCAGGGGGATAGTTTGAGGCTCCGCCGTCTCAAAAAAAAAAAAGAAATTACTACCCAACTAGAAAACTGTAAAATGAGGAAGAAGTCACTTTAAAACTTAACTTGCGGTTTGGCGCCTGTGGCTCAAGCAGCTAAGGCACCAGCCACATACACCTGGCGGGTTCGAATCCAGCCTGGCCCACCAAACAACAATAATGGCTGCAACCAAAAAATAGCCAGGCATTGTGGTGGGCACCTGTGGTCCCAGTTACTTGGGAGGCTGAGGCAGGAAACTCACTTGCGCCCAGGAGTTGGAGGTTGCTGTGACCAGTGAAGCCATGGCATTCTACCCAGGGGCTCTGCTGTGTCTCAAAAAAAAAAAAAAAACTTAACTTGCTAGAACCAAGAAAAAAAGTCTTTGTTTTCTATAAATTTTTAGGCTCTTTCTCCTTTTATGAAGTTTGATGATTTTGAAAATACTAGTGGTGAAATGATAATTAATCTAAGCTACAAATTCTGTGCCTAAAACCAGAATCACTCTTTTGTTAGTTGATTCTTCCATAAAATTTAAGAGCTATTGCCAAGGCACTGAGGGACATGAAATACTGTAAACTCACGTTGGAAAAAGATAATCTAAGTTTTCTAGAAATCTGGTAATAGGAAGGACCCAGGTGGCAAGTGAAGAGTTAACGGAAGGTCTGAATATTGGGAGTTCATCTTATTCACCCATCTCTAGGAAGGAAAATGTTTGAAAGATTTATTCATGCTGTGTCAGCAGGCACCCAAATGGCAGTGTAAAAAAAAATCTGCTGATACACCCCAAAATAAATTGCTTAAAATATCTGACAAACTTGCCAGTTTGAAACTTCTTCCAGGCTGTAATTTATTACAGCCTCCTGCTGTGATCAAAAAAAGGCAGCAGGCATTTTAGAATGGCACTGCTAAGGTGAGTCCGGTTCCTTTCATGACACAGCAAAGATGGGATTTTATTGAAGTCAACACTAAATGATGCCATTTAGCAAAGATGATGGCATGGTACTCATCTGTATCTGTCTGAAAAAGAAGTCAGCAGGAAATGTATCTCACTCAACTTGCACTTAATATCTCTTGCATTTAAAAAATGCTAGAGATAAAGATTTCATAAATATGTATACTTGTCTTTTATAAATAGGTTCCTATAGTGACGCCCCAGAAGCGAGTAGTCCTTTGATTTCTCCTCAAAAGACCTCTATCAGTGCCTGTTTGGTTAAGGAGACTATGTTCACACCCCCATCCAAGCCTCTTCAAAAGCTTTTCAAAGTTAAATTCTCACTTTGAACTGTAATATAGGAAATTGGAAAAGTGCTAGAACATACCTCTTAGTTTTGGGGTTTTTTTTTGCAGTTTTGGCAGGGGGCCAGGTTTGAACCCACCACCTCTGGTATATGGGGCTGTCGCCCTACTCCTTTGAGCCACAGGCACTGTCCCTATACCTCTTGGTTTTTAAAGAAAAAACTAATACACTTTTGGCAAACTAGGATAACTTTAAAAACGTAGTTCTTTTTGTTACAGCTGGTTTTATTTATTTATTTATTTTGAGACAGAGCCTCAAGCTGTCCCCCTGGATAGAGTGCTGTAGCATCACAGCTTACAGCATCCTCCAACTCCCTGGGCTCAAGTGATTCTCCCACCTCTGCCTCCCAAGTAGCTGGGACTACATGCACCCACCACACACCCAGCTATTTTTTGATTGCAGACATCATTGTTGTTTGGCGGCCCTGGGCTGGATTTGAAACCACCAGCTCAGGTATATGTGGCTGGCACCTTAGCCGCTTGAGCCACAGGCACTGAACCTTACACCTGGTTTTAAAAAGTTGAACAAATTCCCTTCATTTTCACAGTCTGCAGAGTGTCAAAATGTCAATTAATTTAGTTTCAGCTCAATTTAAATTTTTACTCTTCACTGTCAGGAAACAAACTCTAAGAAGGAAAATATTCTGTACCTAATCATCTAGAAATTCAAAAATGATTCCAAATTAGATTGAGCAGCATGAAACAAACTTAGTTTTTTTTTTTTTCCCTTTCCTTTTTTAAGAGACAGAGCCTCACTGTGTCACCCTCAGTAGAGTGATATGGCAGCACAGCTCACAGCAACCTCCAACTCTTAGACTTAAGTGATTCTCTTGCCTCTGCCTCCTGGAACTACAGGTGCCTGCCACTACACTTGGCTATTTTCGCTCGCAGTTGTCATTGTTCTGGGTAGGTCTGGGCTGGGGTCGAACCTGCCAGCTTTGGTGTATGTGGCCGGCGCCCTATTCATTGAGCTACGGGCGTGGAGCCTAAGCTAATTTTCTATTCCACCTGAAATCAGAAGGGGCTTCTCTTACAATTTTTTTTTTTGCACGAAGGCTCTGAATAAAATTGCTGCATTCCTTTACACTTTTGCTTGAGTTAGAAGATTTGAAATAAGTTTTGTTATGTCATTTGCTGGCCATTTCAAGTTTCAGAAATGTGAATATTCTAAACTGTTGGTTCTTAACAATATTAACTATGACCAAATCACTTTTTTTGTAGAATTCTATGTTAACAGCATTAAAAATGCTTAAAGTAATAGGTGTCCCTTATATTCACAAAGGACTTCTTTACTATGTATCCATGCATTCCTCCATAAGTATAAACACTGTAAAACAATGAACACAGAAAGGCTTACATGCTGACCTAACTGTATTCCACCACAGACCTGAAGGTACAGTGAAATGTGAATGAAGGATATAGACATGCTTTGGCTGCTGTGACAAAATTTCAACACCTGCAGCCTTAACATTATATGTGCCCTTCTAGGTAGGTCCTTAAGTGCGGCCTTTGGCTGAATCCAAATTTTACAGAACAAATCCTTTCCTTAAAGGGGTTAGGCAGAGAAAGATAAAGCTTTTCTTGCTTCCTTTGGTGCTTGAAAAAGAATAATCTTGAAATCAGAAGGCCACAGGTTCCCCATCCCTGAATAGCATAATAAAACCCAAGATCTGTTCTTTGGGAACAGAATCTTAGAAAAAGGAATATTAGCTGGGCAAGGTGGCTCATGCCTGTAATTCTAGCACTCTGGGAGGCCTAGGCAGGTGGTTGCCTGAGTTTATGAGTTGGAGACCAGCCTGAGCCAGAGCAAGACCTTGTCTCTAAAAATAGCTGGGTATTGTGGCAAGCACCTATAGTCCCAGCTACTTGGGAGGCTAAGGCAAGAGAGTCGCTTAAGCCCACAAGTTTGAGATTACTGTCAGCTGTAACACCATGGCACTCCACCCAGGGTGACAAAGTGAGACTCTGTCTCAAAAAAAAAAAAAAAACCCACAAAGGAATGTCATTCAATCTAGAGATCCTGAGAAATACATTTAATCCACTTAAGATAGTTTCCTAGTTCAAAGCAGTAGAGCTCAGCAGCTAAAAACTCAGTCCTTGGAATTATTGGGCTGGGTTTGAATCCTACTGCCACCATGAACTATGAATTTTGGAGTTACTTAGTCTATAACTCAGTATTAGCACTTCATTTATAAAATTATTGTGAGGAGTAATTAAATTAACAGATGTAAAGTACTAAAAAAGAATGCCTGGCACAAAAATCTACTCTTTGGTCTTACTGTCTGGCAGCCTTAAAGCAAAGCGCACTGTGCATGTTAGTTTATTCACTGAGAAAATGAAAATGTTGGTTCAGCGCCTGTGGCTCAAGCAGCTAAGGCGACAGCCACATATACGTGAACTGGCGGGTTCAAATCCAGCCTGGGCCCACCAAACAACAATGATGGCTGCAACTGAAAAATAGCCTAGCACTGTGGCGGGTGCCTGTAGTCCCAGCTACTTGGGAGGCAGAGGCAGGAGAATCGCTTGAGCCCAGGAGTTGGAAGTTGTGAGCTGTGATGCCACAGCAATCTGTGCAGGGTGACAGCTTGAGGCTCTGTCTCAAAAAAAAAAAAAAAAAAGAAAGAAGGAAAGAAAATGAAAATGTTGCCAGGCAGAGTATAACTATATCGGCCTGGGTAGAGTGCTGTGACATTACAGCTAACAGAAACCTCAAACTCTTAGGCTTAAGCGATTCTCTTGCCTCAGCCTCCCAAATAGCTGGGACTATAGGTGCCTGCCACAATGCCCTGCTATTTTTTTTTTTTTTGTTATAGTTGTCATTGTTGTTTTTAGCAGGCCCAGGCTAGGTTCAAACCCACCAGCCCCAGTGTATGTGGCCAGTGCCCTAACTCACTGAGCAACGGGCGCTAATATTTTTTCTTTTCTTTTTTTTTTTTTTTTTTTTTTTGAGACAGTCTCCCTTTGTCTCTCTAGGTAGAGTGCCATGGTATCATAGTTTATAGCAACCTAAAACTCTTGGGCTCAAGCAATTCTCTTGCCTCAGCCTCCCAAGTAGCTGGGACGACAGGCACCTGCCTCAAGGCCAGGCTATTTTTTTAAAGGTGGGGTCTCACTCTTGCTCAGGCTGGTCTTGAATGTGTATGCTCAGGTGATCCACTCACCTCAGCCTCCCAGAATGCTAAGATTACAGGCATGAGCCACTGCTCCTGGCCTCTAAAAATTTTTTAAAAATTAGTGGGGCCTGGCAGTGCCTGTAGTTCAGTGGGTAGGGCGCCAAATATACTGAGGCTGGTAGGTTCAAACCCAGCCCAGGCCAGCTAAAACAACAACAATAACAAAAATAGCTGGGTGTTGTGGCAGATACCTGTAGTTCCAGCTACTTGGGAGACTGAGGCAAGAGAATTGCTTAAGCCCAAGAGTTTGAAGTTGCTGTGAGCTGTGATATCACAGCACTCTACCCAGAGCAACTGCTTGAGACATTGTCTCAAAAAAAAAAAAAAATTTAGTGGGGCCAGATGGTGCATACCTGTAGTACCAGCTACTTGGAAGGCTGAGGCAGAAGGATTACTTGAGCCTGGGGCTTATAGATTACAGTGAAGTATAATCATACCACTATACTCCAACCTGGACAATAGCACAGAGAGATGCTTATCTCAAAAAAAATAAATAAATAAATAAAAAGAGGAAGAAAATTAAAGTGTTGGACTAGAGATCCAAATCTCTGGTTAAAACGATATTTTAACATATATATATGTGTGTGTGTGTATATATATATATTTTTTTTTTTTAAGGAAAAAATACATCCTTTATTAATTTGAAGCTTCTAAACCTAATTTTAGTTAACTTTTAAGGGAAGATAAATTTCATTTAGGTGAAAATAAATAGGAGAGATGTGGATTTAGGCAGATAGTCTAAATTGTGTTAGGTTAATGGTCATGAACATACTTGAGGACAGTGAAACGTTTAACATCATTTCTAGTCTGAAAACTTCCAACATTTTATCTTAAATGGATAAGATGTCACAATAATAAAGCAGCAAAACACCCCCCCACCCCACCAAATAAAACCTAGTCATAAGAAAAAATGATTATTCCAGAGGGCCTATTTGTATTTTTATGTTTTCTCAAAGAGTTTCATCTAGAGAAATAAATAGTAAATTAATCCCTTGGGTGTTAAAGGGAGAAAACCAACACTTAAAAGAGTTATAAAACAAAAAGCCTGTTGCCTGGAGTAACACAATATTATGTCTCCTGTGAATCTGTAAAATACTAGGATAATACTCTCAAGATAATACCTGAATTTTCAAATTTATTGTCCAGACAGCACTAAGAGGTATCTCACTACACTTAGTCAAAGGCACTGTTCATGTAATACAGTAAACCAAAACCAAATTCTATTAACAAAGGCTTTTAAAAGCAATCATGTTTTACAGTGACCATGTGGCTAATAGTTTATTTTTTCCTTTTTGAAGGAATATCTGACAAAAGTTTTAAAACCTGGATTGAACAATATCACTGAGCCTTTATAGTCCTTTCAATGGAACTCTGTACCTATAAGAGTAATGAAGAATACTGAAAAGACCTGCATATCAACTCCATAAGAGGTGATCTCTAAAGTATTCATCCCTCCATGTTCTTAACCACCATATGCTCCTGTAGGAAGAGATGTTGAAATGCTGCTTTCTTCGGGTTACAAAAGCCCCATACTCCATTGTTTAGTAAAAATAATAGGCATTTATAGATGACTTTTCACATCCAACACACTTTACAAAACATTTAACCATTTAGTCCCCACACTATCTCTTTAATCATTTAATTTTTTCGCTAGTTTTTTAAAAAAAGTAATAAAAGTAACATGCTGAAATAGTCATTTTTTTTTTTTTTTTACAGAATCCAGAAAGGTAAAATAAATCCAACTTTCTCATTCCCATCATACTACTTCCAGAGACGATCATTAATATTTCTTTTCTTTTCTTTTTTTTTGAGACAGAGTCTTACTTTGTTGCCCTTGGTAGAGTGCCATGGCGTCACAGTTCATAGCAACATCAAACTCCTGGGCTTAAGCAATTCTCTTGCCGCAGCCTCCCAAGTAGCTGGGACTACAGGTGCCTGCCCCAACACCTGGCTATTTTTAGAGACAAGGTCTTGCTCTGGCTCAGACTGGTCTCAAACCTGTGAGGTCAGCCAATCCACCTGCCTCAGCCTCCCAAAAGCTGGGATTACAGGAGTGAGCCACCGCGCCTAGCCGATTATTAATATTTCTAAAAATTTTCCTTGCACATGCAAACATCAGTGTGTCGTAGCTGCCCATTAAGAAGCATACATGCATATAGAGAATGATACTACATATATTCTTATGCTTCATGCTTTCCCCCATGTAACACTATATCTTTACCATTGATTTTTTTTCTTTTGAGACAGAGTGTCACTATGTTGCCCTCAGTAGAGTGCTGTAGCATCATAGCTCACAGCAACCTCCAACTCTTGGGCTTAAACGATTCTCTTGCCTTAGCCTCCCAAGTACCTGGGACTACAGGCACCTACAACAACACCTGTATATTTTTTCTTGCAGTTGTAATTTTTTTTTTATTTTCTCCATACATGTACATGTGTTTATTTGGTTTCCACTTTTTGCCTTCACAAAATTAAAGAGGCTTAAAATTTAATAACAATAACAATGTTTAAGATAAAGACTAGAAACAAAAACCACATAAAGAACAAACGAACATAAATACAATCGGAAAAGAAATCAGATGATTGCTGCAACAAAATATTGAGCAACAATAATAATAATGCAAAAAAGTAACATTCACATTGTCAGATAAAAGTATGTCTATCATAGAATGCTTTGACTCTGAGATTCAGTATGGAGTCATCAGTTAACTTCTTTTGGAAGTGATGAATATAATTGACTATTTTAATTTTGGTGATAGTTTCATGAGTATATAAAGGTGCTAAAATGTATTATCTTGTGTACCTGAAATATGTGTGTGTAGTTTATTGTACTTAATATACTACCTGAATAAAACTGTAGAAGTTTGCTGGGTTAGGCACAATGTTTTGAGAAATTTACTTTTGTGATTGGTCTACATGGAATGATAGCATTTAATAAAGAAAATGAAAGAAAGAAAAAAAATTAGCCAGGCATGGTGGTGGGTGTCTATAGTCCCAGCTACTAGGGAGGCTGGGGCAGAAGATCCCTTGAGAGCTATGCTGATGCTACTACACTCCAGCTTGGGTGACAGAGTGAGACCCTGTCTCCAGAAAAAAAAAAAAAAGCAGGTTATGAAGCCAGAATAACACAATTACTGAGTTTGAAATACTATTGCCTAAGATCTTCTTCTATACCCCATTTTTTACATATTATATTAAAAACTTAAAACTATATTTTAGAAAACTAAAACATGCTTATGGAAAGAAATTAGAAAAATCATAAAGAAAAAGATTACAAAGAACTATTTTATGGATTGTTTCCAAAGAACTCCTAAGACTATAACAAGATACATTTAATTATTAAATTACTTTGAAGATAAAATAATTTTGAATTCAGAAGATATTTTAAGATATGTTGAATGCTAATGCTATAGAATATATTATAAGAGAATGATCCAAATGTGGCCTAATAGCATCACTGTCCTTGAATGGGGTGAGACAAAGATTGAAAAAATGGGAAGTAATTTGGAGAGTAACAAAGAATAGAGGCTAGAAGAGCTAGAAGATCTTGAAAACTTAAAACAGTAATGGGTATTTACTAAGCTGACATTTACTGTGTGCCAGGTACCCTATTAACAATTTACATGTACTGGATGGGTGCAGTGGCTCACACCTGTAATCCTAGTACCCTGGAAGGCCAAGATGGGTGGATTATCTGAACTCACAGGTTTGAGACCAGCCTGAGCAAGAGCAATACCCTTTCTCTAAAAATAGCTGGACATTGTGGCAGGCACCTGTAGTCCCAGCTACTTGGGAGGCTGAGGCAAGAGAATCGCTTAAGCCCAAGAGTTTGAGGTTGCTGTGAGCTGTGACGCCAGAGCACTCTACTGAGGGCAACAAAGTAAAACTCTGTCTTAAAAAAAAGAATTTACATGTACTATCTTACTTAATTTTCGTAAACAACTCTATAATTGGCTCAGCGCCTGTGGTTCAAGCAGCTAAGGCACCAGCCACATACACCTGAGTTGACGGGTTTGAATCTAGCCTGGGCCCTCCAAACAACAATGACGGCTGCAACCAAAAAATAACCGGGCATTGTGGTGGGTGCCTGTAGTCAGCTACTTGAGAGGCGGAGGCAGAAGAATTGGTTAAGCCCAGGAGTTGGAGATTACTGTGATCTGTGATGCCACAGTACTCTACCCAGAGCAAGAGTTTGAGGCTCTGTCTCAAAAACAAAAAAACAACTCTGTAATTATATCATCATCTCTGTGAGGCTCAGAGAGGTTAAGTAATTTGTCTTAGCTTAGGCAACAATATTTTAAACTCAGAAATATTCTGGCTCTATAATCTTTTTTTTTTTTTTTTGAGACAGGGTCTCACTCTGTCACCTAAGCTGGAGTGTAAGTAGCATCATCATAGCTCTTCAGGGAACTCTTGCCTCAGCCTCCCTAGTAGCTGGAAAAACTGGGACTATAGGCACCCACCGCCACACCTGGCTAGTTTTTTTCTTTTTTGTAGCAATGGGTTCTCATTATTGCCCACCATGGTTCAAATTCCTAGCCTCAAGGAATACACTTGCCTCAGCCTCCCAAAGTGCTAGGATTGCAGGTATAAGCCTCAGTGTCTGGCTCCAAAACCTGCTTTCTTAACCAGTATTCCACACTGTCTCCATGACGATTAAAAACTAAAAATCTATGTTTTAGAAAATTAAAACATGCTTATGTAAAGAAACTTAAAAAATTAAAAAGAAAAATATTACGAACAACTATTTTTTTTTCTGTCTTTTGCAGTTTTTGGCCGGGGCTGGTTTTGAACCCACCACCTCCGGTATATGGGGCTGGCGCCTTACTCCTTGAGCCACAGGTGCCACCCAACAAAGAACTATTTTATGAATGGTTTCCAAAGAACTGCTAAGATTACCACAAGATATATGTAATTTTTAAACTACTTACAAAACAGGTCAAATCTGAAAAGATCTACTGCCAACAGGAAGAACTCCAGGGATGTTACCTGACTGCACCTGGTATAGGATCTACTTGATCCTCCCTACAGGTTCTGATGAAAATAGGTACCTAACCTAGTACTAAATATAGCAGTAAGATGATCTTTTGGCTGCTGTATACCATCTTCTTGCTACTAGATCCTTTAGAATTCTGTATTTCAAATTTATATTAATCACAAGACATTTTTCAAAGCACTTATATCTAAAGGTCTTTGTTTCTGTAGTTTTTACACAACATTCTACATGAAGGAGGTATGTAATGTATTTACTGCCATCATCATCATCTTATTTGCCGTGTACAATAAACTTACTAGCTGAGCAGGTATTATCATTCCTTGTTATAGTTAAAGAAAAAGATAAACCAGACTAACATCTAGTTGATAACAAACCTAGATACTAGGCTCAGATTCTAATTTATCCTACATATTGTTGACAGACTAACTAAATTCAGGTTGTCTAATCTTGAATACCTGTATGCCAGGCATTTTGTTAAATGCTGATTATCAAAATGATTAAGAGTTAAACACTTTTATAGTATTTCCTTACTCAAACCCCCACAGTTCCTTATTTCCTTTCAGATCAGGTCCAAATTCTTCCTTTTGGCCTTCAGATCCACCACAATTTAAATCCTACCCTAATCCAGTCATTAAGGAATATAAACATCAACTTCATCTCTTCTCCAACACAATTAGTGTGACTACACTTTAACCCATTCTCTCAAGCAAATTTCTTCTACAAATTAGTTTCTATCCTGTCCCTCTATATCTCATTTTCCTCTGTGTTCAAATCACTCCCTCGGAGACCACTTTCATCCAGCCTTTCCAATTTTCATTTTTTGGAGATAGAGTCTCACTATGTCACCCTCGGCAGAGTGCCATGGTGTCACAGCTCACAGCAACCTCAAACTCTTGGGCTTAAGTGATCTCTTGCCTCAGCTTCCCAAGTAGCTGGGACTACAGGCGCCTGCCACAATGCCTGCCTATTTTTTGGTTGCAGTTGTCATTGTTGTTTAGCTGGCCCACGCCGGGTTCAAACCTACCACCCTTGGTGCATGTAGCTGGTGCCATAACCACTGTGCTACTGATGCTGAACCTCCAATTTTCCACGTACAATATACGTTGTACATTCAATGTCTAGTTCAATTTTCAACTCTTTCAATAATTAGAAACTCTGTAGTGTTTTCACAATGATCCTTACTTGATTCTCATTTAAATTCTGTGTATATGAAAACCCCAATTTTCCCATGTATATATGTTAAATAAATTTGATAATTTTCTCTTATAACAATTTCTTGTGTATAAAGAGAGCTAAATGGGATTATCAACTTCATTTTAGAGATAAAGAAACAGGCCCAGAAATTAAAGACCATGCTTAAGTTTATGTAGAAAATGTCAGAGCTAGGATTTGAGCCTAGGTCTTCTGATTAAGTCCAATGATCAAATCCTGGTTTGTAGTATGATATGATACTTTTCTTTTTTTTGGGGGGGGGGTGGCACCTATGGCTCAGTGAGTAGGGTGCCGGCCCCATATACCAAGGGTGGTGGGTTCAAATCTGGCCCTGTGTTGTGGCGGGCACCTATAGTCCCAGCTACTTGGGAAACTGAGGCAAGAGAATTGCTTAAGCCCAAGAGCTGGAGGTTGCTGTGAGCTGTGACGCCACCAGCACTCTACCAAGGGTTACAAAGTGAGACTGTCTCTAAAAAAAAAAAAAAAAAAATTATTTTTTTCTTTCTTTTATTATTTTGGAATGTTAAGGAGTACACGTTTTGTTTACCTACATTGTTTTTGTACTGATTTAGTCAAAATTATACACGTAAACTTGCCCTTCACCCAGATAGCAGGCCCTACATCCAAAAGGTGTGAATTTACCCAATTCCCTTCCTCATCCCCCCAATTTGATTTTCATTGAGATTTACTTTAGAATTTATAATCTGGGCTCAGCACCTATAACTCAGTGGGTAGGGTGCCAGCCACAGACACCAGGGCTGGTGGGTTCAAACCTGGCCTGGGCCTGCTAAACAACAATGACAACTACAACAAAAAAATATCCACGCATTGTGGCGGGCACCTGTAGTCCCAGCTACTTGGGAGACCAAGGCAAGAGAATCACTTAAGCCCAAGAGTTTGAGGTTGCTGTGAGCTGTGATGCTATGGCACTCTACTAAGGATGACCAAGTGAGACTCTGTTCCCCCCCCCAAAAAAAAAGAAAAAAAAGAATTTATAACCTGTATTACGTTATTCCAGGTCTTATTCTCCATTATCTATTACTATTTAATGCCACATAATAGAAAATGCATATTTACATAGGCAGCAATTAGAGTATATTTATTTGTTGTCCTCTGTTGCCTAATACAACTTACCTTTCTACTGGAGTGAACCCTTTTTTATGAATTTTACATAACCTAGAACAGAGCTAGGCAAATCATAAACACTAAATACATTCTGGTTGGATGACTGATCCTTTCTGCTATACTTCTCTCTATATCTTTCTTTTTTTTCTTTTTTAGAGACAGAGTCTCACTTTGTTGCCCTAGGTAGAGTGCTATGGCGTCACAGCTCACAGCAACCTCCAGCTCTTGGGCTCAGGCGATTCTCTTGCCCCAGCCTCCCGAGTAGCTGGGACCACAGGCACCTGCCACAATGCCTGGCTGTTATTTCTTTGTTGCAGTTTGGCTGGGTTCAAACATGCCACCCTTGGCATATGGGTCCAGAACCCTGCTCACTGAGCCACAGGCGCCTCCCATCCTCTATATCTTTCTTTCTTTCTTTTTTTTTTTTTTTTTTTGAGACAGAGCCTCAAGCTGTCCCCCTGGGTAGAGTGCCATGGCATCACAACTCACAGCAACCTCCAACTCCTGGGCTCAAGCGAGTCTCCTGCCTCCGCCTCCCAAGTAGCTGGGACCACAGG